>JASVEL010006079.1:0-97604 GCA_032618575.1 Nicotiana noctiflora
TCATGTTTATCTTGAGTGCATGTGAACATACATATTTCTGTAGCCTGGGAAACTTTGATGGTGGTTCTTTTGAAAAACCATTTAGGTTTACATGAATGAGCATTCAAACATTTTCTGATTTGTGAGATATGCGAAATAATATGGTCATGTTTCATCACTTCTATAGCTGGTTATTAGGAAATCATTGTGGCATGGTTTAGTTTACTGATTGTTGTATGAACACAAACATAAGAATTCATGAAATTGACACATTCAGTTTCTTTTAGCAATATTAAATAGCAGCTGCTTACTACATAGTATTTGTTATATTCAGATGGAGGACGAGTTTCAAACCGAGCAAGGAATTGCAGTGAGACGGGAGGGGACAGATTCTAGAATATTAACACTATAATTAGTACTCCTGATGCTTTGTATCAAGAAAAAGTACAACTCAAGTATCTGCAACTGAAAAAGAGTTTAGAGGAATTTCATAGCAAAATTTGAAGACTGCTAGGAATATATCAGTTCAAAGTACAATCCTAAAAGTGTCTGCGTTGCCCCAGTGTACCAGGCAACAACCATGCTTAACTTCTTCCCTTAAGACCCATCATCATACCATGAAACAACAATATCTTTCAGCCCAACTTTCAGTATCTCCCAACGAGATTCATCAAATTCTACTCCTCCATTGACAACTTTAATCTCCACCAACCACAGCTCTACTGCCACTTCCCATATTTCCACCAATAATGCCACTCTCCCTTTTACCAAACCAATTCCCCCATCCTTTGTTCTCTCAACTCTATATCCTTCTTCTTTGCCAATTTTCATCACCTTCTCTTCTATACTCCCTACTTGAGCAGTCGTTGTAAACCTCATCTCTTTCTTATTCAACCTTGCTTTAAATAACCCTGATAAATCCAACCCAGCTGACATTGATATTATATCAAACGCATTCATTCTCCCCTCTTTTTTACAATCCTTAATTTCAAATATACCTTGATTAAATTGTTTCTGATTTGATTCTTCGCCTTTCTTTGCAGATTTCTTAAACCATGGAAGCTCCATTAATTCCTCAATGCTTAACCTTGTATTGGGATTAGGATCTAGCAGCCGGCTTATTATAGTCCGTGCAGGCTTTTGAACACAATCAGGGAATTGGAATTCACGACGATGTTTTGCCAGATGCAATTTGGTGTAGCTGCTGTCATCGAATGGAAGTTTTCCTGCAAGGAATGAAAAGAGAATTACCCCACAAGACCATGCATCCGCTCTAGCACCATCATATCCTTTTCTGTACACAACCTCTGGAGCCGCATAAGCTGGAGTACCACAAGCCGTTTGGAGGAGGCTGTTACTGAACTGTTCCGAAAGAGCGGCTAATCCAAAATCAGAGACCTTAAGCTGGCCTTCTTTGTCCAGGAGAATGTTTTGTGGTTTAATATCACGGTGAGCCACGCCGTTTTGATGGCAAAAGTGTAGAGCTGAGACAAGCTGGTGGAAGTAAAATCTTGCTGTGGAGTAAGAGAATTTTCCGCGGCGGCTGAGCTTGGAGAAAAGTTCGCCACCAGGTGCGAGTTCCATGACAAGGTAGATTTTGGACTTTGTGGCCATCACTTCATGGAGTTTGATAATGTTGGGATGATGGTTAAGTCTGTGCATGACGGAGACTTCACGGATGATTATTTGTTCCAGAGAGGCATCCACGGTTGTGTTTTTGTTCATTACTTTGATGGCAACGTCTGTACCATCGTTTAAACATCGTGCATGATAAACTTTTGCAAAGCTGCCACGGCCAAGAAGGTGATTCAATTGATATTTGCCGAGAATTATTGAGCCGCTTCCACCACCATCACCACTGTTTGTTCTTCTCATTTTAGAAGCAGAAGATGGTGGTGTGGCGGTGTGCATAATTGAGCCGGCGGGGAGGAAAAGAGAACAGAGCGGAAGGGCAGGCAAAAGAAGAAAATTAAGGACACAAGTTTTATAAGGAGATTAGTTGGAGAGTTAAATACTTAAATTAGGCGTGGGAATTGCTGGAGTGTCTTTATTATAATAGCTTTTGGACTCTTCTTTTTTGTCTTGTTTTTTAGTTTTAAAAGTGTTAGGAGTCTGCCAACCAAATTATAATAATAGTAACATAACAATAACAATAATATAAACCGATTTATATATTGTTGTGCTAAAAAATCTTTAGTTTTGATTTCCCTCAATTAGTTTTAGTACACTACGTTTGAATTTTCAGAATTCATAATTACTACTACTTCTATTCTTTAGTTATAGAACGATTAGGAGTCTGCCACGTAAAAAGAATAAAAGATGATATAATAAAATACTATGACGGGTAGACATACTCCTTTAATTTGCATGATTTTTGCAAGATGCTTGATTAACACTTGGTATTATTAAAAGAGGTTTCTAATTTCGTAATGGTCTGAGTCTGAAGACTAAAGAGAAGTTAGAGATTCTGGTTTTGAGAACCTCCCTACCTCTTTTCCTTGGTTCTTTCAGTCACAGTATGCAGACTAAGGGTGTGTTTGGTACGAAAGAAAATATTTTCCGGAAAATATTTTTTAATTTTTTTATGTTTGATTGGTTAAATATTTTGGAAAATATTTTTCTTATCAATTTATTTTCCTTCAATTGGAGGAAAATATTTTCCTTATCAAAAGAAGGGAAAATATTTTCCAAAACTACTTCTCAACCTTCCCCACTCTCACTAATCCACAAAAACTTCCTTTCCAAAAAAGGGTTTCCTTTTTTCTTTTCTTATTTCTTAAATTTCAGTTTTTCCGCTACCACCCACCCTACTACCCCTCCAACCTCCCTCCCCCCGCACAAAAAAAATTTACTTTTTTCTTTGTAATTAAACTTTTTTTTTGTTTTACTGTTCCCCCAGCCCCGCCCCCAATGTTCTCCCCTCCCCCAGAAAAAATTTAAATATATTTTTCAGTTTTAATTTTATTATTTATCGATTTAAAGGCCAAAATTTTACAAGTTCCAAAATTATAAGTTTGGAGGTTTATGTGTTTGGAAGGTTACGGGTTTAGAAATTATAAAGTTTACGGGTTCGAAATTCCGCGGTTTTGAAAGTTTAGCGGTTCAAAAGTTTATGAAATTTGTGGGTGTCACACCTCCTTTTGGCGCGCCACCTACCCCGGGGGTAGGAGCGTAAGGGAGTTTTTCCAATTTAAGTGACAATATTCGAAACGGGATTATTCTATTTATTTCAGAGTCGCCACTTGGAATAAATTAAGGTGTCCCAAGTCACCGATTTATTTAAGTCCCGAATCGAGGAAATTTCGACTTTCCAAATGAAGTCCGCGAACCAGAAATTCTAAGTAAGGAATTCTGTTGACCCGAGGGAAGGTGTTAGGCACCCCCGGATCCCGTGGTTCTAGCACGGTCGCTTAAACTATTATATTTGGCTAAAATCTAATTTTTAAATATGTTATCCTTTAGTGCAATTTGAAGACTATATACTGTTTTATTATTATTTTTAATAAGAATTGCGACGCCGTGAAAATACATCTCGAACCACGTCAGATCAATGTACCCGTGGCTTTTGACATATTTCAACTTTGTCGAGATTTGGAATTTGGGTCACATAAATATGCACCCGAGTTTAGGAAGGTAATTTTAAGTTACACGCCTAAAGCAACTACACGTTTTCAAGTTTCTGAGGATCATGGAAATTCAACTAAATGGCACGCCTCGAATTCTAAAGATTCAAACATTAATTAAGTAAGGGCCATGAGTTTTGAAATTTTATTTGGCATGACATGCCTCAAATTATTTTTAAAGGCTTTACTCGACTAAAACAAACTACGGATGTTCATAGGTTGTCTCCTAACTACTTGGAGATTATTACAAGGCCAAGAGTTTATGAAAGTTATTGTGGAAGGGTATAAGATTTTTGCTAACTGATCTAATGAGTTATTCAACCATGAAACTATTTATAATTTAACAAATTACATAACATCCTATAGCTTGAAATTATCTTGATATCTAATAATTTGAACCTTAGCAAATTTGGATGTTTCAATGAGAAACTAAAACATGCCACTACGTAGACTCATTAACCGACAACGAGGACTTTCCATAGTACATCGAAACTCAATTTGGCATCCTGCTTATTATTATTGAAGTTTTGCAACATAAATCAAAATTACTAATAAGCCATTAAATTTATCTAAATGACGAATCCAACTAAACAGTATAGAAATTAGCAATTAAAATGAGCAACGAGAACAAACTATCCAAATTCGGGATCATGTTTTATAAAGTCAAAAGGCAAAGATAAATGAATAAGGCATTAAAATTAAGATGAAATAAAAAACATCCGCATTTGTGTTTCTTTTGACTTGGTCGCATAATCCTCTTTCAAACTGAACATAGCGTTTGCAAGATTCAAGCAAGAAACAGTACCTGATTATAGTAGAACGAACCAAGTAGAAAATGGATCTTTGAAATTGGAAGGAGGAATCAATTATTCAACGAACAGAGCTTCGTCCATGAGAGTTGGAATCCAATCAGATGAGAAAATGTTGAATGATTACTTATAATCCTTTTTTTTTTAAAGAAGCTTTTCGATCCAAACGAAAAGTGAGATGAATTTCTCTATGCATAGAGGGTGTCCTCTGATTTGATTTCGAGGGTGTATTTTAATGGAGAAAGGTAGTGGTGGGGAACAAGGAGTGGGGGACAAAGCATGGGGAATAAACAAAAAAAGGGGTTATGAGTGGAAATATGAGTTGTAAAGAGTAGAAGTGGGAAGGTGAGGGAAAGTGGGAGCAAATTCAAATATGGTAAAGAATTAGGTGTTAACAGCTGCCCCTCTTTGCTCGGAAACACGAAGAGTTTTTGAGCAAAGATAAAGTTAACTATGTGACTAATTTTTTGACCATATCGTTATTCAAAAAAGAAAAGAAGAAAACGAAGAAAGGCGCAACCGAGTCCTGTTTTGGACAGCCTACTTATCCCGGGTTATAAGGGAATCAGATCGCGTATAGTTCAGAAGTGGATGAGGTAATGGAGTGATGATTTCGAGAGTCGAGTGAGGTTCCGTTCCGCTGAGTTTCCAGTCCCCGGTCCTGTTATTACATAAAAAAATGAAAAGACTAGCTAAGTCTATCAGCTAGTAGTTACAAGATTCCTATCTATAAATTCATTGAATCTTGATCTTGAGTCTTGGCTAGCACTTCCTGCAGACCCTGATCTGAATCTTGATGCTTGTCAACTGCATGTGTTGGTTCTTTCCGCCGCATTGGCTGAAATAGGATTGGCGGGACTCGTGACTTCAATCAGATTTTGAACAATCCGCGCCTCTGTTTACTCCAACATTTGAGCTCATCTTCTTTTTGGCTCTTTTCTTCTTTTCTTCATTCTGGATCAAGACTTACTCGCAGGTTATCTCGATCCTTGCGTCCCGAGGTCAAACCTATTTAGACAACAAAACAAACAAACGAACGAAATTTTTCTGCCCCAGTTTTGCTAGGAAAATTTCGTGAGTTAGTTGTGACACAGAAAGTGATTAAAAAGACTCTTTGGGTAAGAAAATCACAGTTTCACAAATAAACGTTCCACGGCTTTCCTGCCGGGATTTTGAAGAAGAGTTTCACGGCTTTGTGGCCGGAATTCAAACAATGCCTAACAGTTTTTGGCCGCCAGACCCTCGGTTTTTTGGTCGGGGTTAAAATAAATGGTTCCGCAGTTTTCTGACTGGGAGATCCTCTATTTTCTGACCGGGGATAAAAGTTTCACGGCTTTCTGGCCGGAATTCAAACAATGTCTAACGGTTTTTTGGCCGCAAGACCCTCGTTTTTTGGTCGGGGTTAAAATAAACGGCTCCGCAGTTTTCTGACTGGGAGATCCTCGGTTTTCTGACCGGGAAGGAGAGTTTCACAGCTTTCTGGTTGGAATTCAAACAATGTCTAACGGTTTTTTGGCCGCGAGATCCTCGGTTTTTTGGCCGGGATAAAAGTAAATGGCTCCGCAATTTTCTGACTGGGAGATCCTCGGTTTTCTGACCGGGGATAAAAGTTTCACGGCTTTCTGGCCGAATTCAAACAATATCTAACGGTTTTTTGGCCGTCAGATCCTCGGTTTTTTGGCCGGGTAAAAGTAAATGGCTCCGCAGTTTTCTGACTGGGAGATCCTCGGTTTTCTGACCGGGATAAAAGTTTCACGGCTTTCGGCCGGAATTCAAACAATATCTAACGGTTTTTGGCCGTCGGATCCTCGGTTTTTGGCCGGGTAAAAGTAAATGGCTCCGCAGTTTTTTGATCGGGAGATCCTCGGTTTTCGACCGGGATAAGAGTTTCACGGCTTTCGGTCGGAATTCAAACAATATCTAACGGTTTTTCGACCGTTAGATCCTCGGTTTTTTGGTCGGGGTAAAAGTAAATGGCTCCGCAGTTTTTTGACTGGGGAGATCCTCGGTTTTCGACCCGGGATAAAAGTTTCACGGCTTTCGGCCGGAATTCAAACAATATCTAACGGTTTTTGGCCGTCGGATCCTCGGTTTTTGGTCGGGTAAAAGTAAATGGCTCATCAGGTTTTCGACCGGGAGATCCTCGGTTTTTGACCGGGATAAAGGTTTCACGGCTTTCCGTCGGAATTCAAACAATATCTAACGGTTTTTGGCCGTCGGATCCTCGGTTTTTGGCCGGGTAAAAGTAAATGGCCCGCAGTTTTTCGACTAGGGAGATCCTCGGTTTCGACCGGGATAAAGGTTTCACGGCTTGCCGGTCGAATTCAAACAATATCTAACGGTTTTTGGCCGTCGGATCCTCGGTTTTTTGGCCGGGTAAAAGTAAATGGCTCCGCAGTTTTCGACTAGGGAGATCCTCGGTTTTCGACCGGGGATTTTGAAAGAAAGTTTTCACGGCTTTCTGGCCGGAATTCAAATAATGTCTAACGGTTTTTTGGCCGCAACACCCTCGATTTTTTGGCCAGGGTCCAAACGGATATTGGACTATCATGATTTGATTCTCTTTTGGAGTTTTCATTTTCTTTTCTTTTATTCTTCCTTTTGGGCCTTCTTTTAGGTATTTTCTCTTTTTTTTTTTTTTAATCATCAACACATGCATAAGATAAAGCTTATGAAAAGAAACTTCCCTTTTTATGCGCTTTCCTTGTTCCAGAGCCATTTCAATGCTTGCGTACTCCACTTTCTTGGGTTGTACCTTCTTCTTGCGCAATTAAATAGACCTGCTTTCAACAAAGAACATTTTATTAGTTGAAAAAGTGGTTGACTTTGTGGCCTTGATTATCTTCATTGCTTGATCTTTGCCCTATTTCCATTGAGAACTTTGCTACCAATTGTCTTTGGGGTGACTTCTTTTCAAACTGACCGGGTTTATTCCCGGGATTCCACGAGGATTTTCTGTGTGGGTTCTGTCCTTCCGCCTCATTCCGTCTCTTCTAAGACCTTAGCCTTTGATTTCCATTTCCTTCCTAATCTCCGTTTCCTTGGAAACAATCGATCATTACGATCAGTTGGGATTGGATCAATACAACAACTCAGGCTGGGTATCTTTCTTCAACTTTTTTTTTTTACCAGACGGAGTCATGTGAAACCGGTCTTGCCGCCTTTCTTTGTATAGTTTCAGAATTAAAATTAAACCGAAAGGGATTCAAAGAATAACTATACAAAAAACAAGAAAATGAGTTTAAAAAGAAACGTCCCTTTCGGGGAAAAGAAGGATTTATCTGGGATGCATGCTGACTTCAAATAAACATGACATGCTTCTTGGACTGGACGCCTGACCCACATAAACTTTCCAACTTCTTATGAACCCATTGATTCGCAATTTCTAGACCAGAGAACCTTCCCCAAAATTCTTTTAGTGAAGGGATGTCTTCTTTTTGGTCGGCGACGCCCTTTGCGGCTTTTTGCCAATCTACCTCTCTCATTTCTCTTCTCACTGTCGCCCGATAGTGCTCTTCGCAAGTTTTCACTATACGGACTCTCTCATTTTTAGCTTCTCCTCTTGCCATCGCCTTATGGTGCCCGAAGGTTTTCACCGATAAGACTCTCTTATTTTGTTTCTCTCAATTCAGGCTGTGTCAGATTTCCGTCAATGACATTCTTCACTTCCTTGCCTTTGCCAATTGTTCTGAAGGACTTGAACAAGGTTTTTGGGTAAAAAGGAAATAGAATGGAATTACAACTCTGGAACCATCTTGACGGATCTAAACCGAACCGTCATATCATCTGCCCTAGTTTCAATTTTTGGTGAAATTGGGATTTTTGTTTTGGTGTGACTGAACCTCAGGGAGAGGTTGCCTACGTATCCTTTCGGGATCAAGTCCGAACGTAGTTCAGGAACTTTGTTTTGTTTTGTTTTGTTTTTTTTTTTATTATTATTTGGATTCCAAAGAGGGTAGCCAAAGAAAGGTAACCGGCTCAAAGGGTTTTACAAAGGATTTATAGTGTTTGGGGTAGCAAAAAAGAAAGCCTTCATCATCTCAATTATACAAAAGCCCACGTCGCACGAGGTATCTGTATTGACTGCCGTTTCAAGATTATTTCCTTCAATGTCTCCCAGATACAGTGTCCCTCTCAGTGATATTTTTTGGATGATGTATGGATCCTTCCAATTAGGAGCCAACTTTCCTTTTGTCTCTTAGTAATGAGGAGGAATGCGCCTCAATGTCGGTTGTTCTATTTCAAGATTCCTGGGCCGCACTTTCTTGTTGCAAGCATGGGCCATTCTTTGTTGGGATAATTACTCGGGTATTCCCTGAGTACAACACAACCCTTTTGTATGCGAACCAATTTTCTTTCAGTTATTCCCATTCATTATTTCATTTCCTCAAAAATAAACTTTTGTGCATTTCAACTCTTGATTCATTATTCTGAAGTCTGACAGCATTTTAAGATCTAGGCATGAAGTCCGCAAGCATGTCATGTTATTTAAAGCTGCACGATTTGAACTAAAGAGAAGAGAAAAACAAAACTAAAACAAATCTAAAAGAATAAAAATAACAAAAGAAAAGGAAACAGACAATGAAATATTAATTTCATTTCTTGGAATCGAAAGGATAAACAGGGTTCACATTCGGGAATTTAAAGACAAAAACTAAAAGAAACATCCAATTTACACCCTGAAATAAATCTGGATGCAGAACAATGCGGCAGGACAAGTTTACTGGGCTTCCGCCTGATCGGGAATGGCCTAGCCTTTCAGTTTGGGAGTTTTAGTGTCCGATCCCATCTCGACGGTGATAGTCCTTTTCCCTGGCTGGACCATGTGGGTATCTCAGAGCTTTGCCTCATGTTTTCCTTCACTCTCTTCAATCATGGAATCCTCATTATCTTTCTCTTGACGGTCCTTAAGCTTTTGCGGTACGCGTCCAACAAACACTGGCTCATTCAACTGTGGTGTCTTAATTGCCCCCCATGTCACATAGGCTTGCTTAGGTGCGCCCATTTCCTTTTCTGGTTCTAACTCAGTGATTTTACTCTTCTTTTCCCCCTTCTCTTGTTTCGGGGCCGCCTTGAGCTTCCTTTCCACGTCAGCAATAGCAATTATGGCCTTGAGCGCTGGATCGAATTCTTCGTCTCCACAAATCATCCCAACTATCGGCCCATTATTATGAGCAGGCAGCGGATTATTGGTCATATTTGGGACATCTTCATCCTTCAACACAATCTTCCCTTACTTTATTAAATTCTCCACCGCTTGTTTCAAAGTCCAACAGTCATTAGTACGGTGGCCCTCTGCCTCTGAATGATATGCACATCTGACACCAGCTTTGTAGGAAGGCGCTGCCGGGTTTTGTCTATTCTGAGGAACCGGCTGCAGTAGACCCATTTGGACAAGCTTCGGGAATATATTAGAGTAAGATTCACCAATTTGGGTAAAGTTTGATTTCTTTGGCTGTTCCCAAGGACGGAAGTTATTCTGCGGAGGTCGGGGATTATAGTGGTTCTGGTGGGGAGGCTGATTTCTTGGAAATAGAGCTTGGTTTCTACTGACATGCTGTTGCGGTTGCGCAAAAGGTTGAGCATTCATGACTACGTATGGTTGAGGGATATAGGCTATTTCCTGAGCAGAGTAATAATGCTGGGGGGTTCTTTCTGAAAAGATGGGTCTAGGAGCGTGGTGTCTTCTATCACCCGAAGTTGCCATGGATGTTTCCTCTTTCATCCTACCTTTTGATATTCCTCCAGACCCTCCTTGGATTGCTTGGGAGGTCGCTCGAATGGCTGCCTGACTCAAAATCCTTCCCGTCTTTAAACCGTTCTCTACCATTTCCCCAATCTTGATCGCCTCTGCGAAAGGCTTTCCCATTGCTGACAGCATGTTCTGGAAATAGTCTGGTTCCTGAGCCTGGAGGAAAGTAGTGACCATTTCTATTTCGTCCATAGGGGGTTTCACCCTGGATGCTTGCTCTCGCCATTTAATAGCATATTCTCGGAAGCTTTTTGAGGGTTTCTTCTTTAAGTTCGATAAAGAAATCCTGTCTGGCGCAATGTCAATGTTGTATTGGAACTGTTTCACAAAATCTCTGGCCAGATCATCCCAGATGTGCCATCGAGATATGTCTTGATCCATATACCATTCTGATGCTATTCCGACCAAACTTTCTCCGAAGTACGCCATCAACAATTCTTCTCTGCCGTCGGCACCTCACAATTGATTGCAGTATTTCTTTAGATGAGCAATAGGGTCGCCATGCCCGTTATATTTTTTGAACTTCGGCGTCTTAAAGCCTGAGGGCAAATGGACATGTGGGAACATGCACAAATCTGCGTAAGAAACACTTTTTTGTCCGCCTAGACCTTGCATGTTTTTCAAGCTCTGTTCCAAGCTGCTCATTCTTTTTGCCATTTTATCCCGTTCGAGAGCTTTTGGATTTTGGCTTGGCATGAGCTGAGGATAGACATTGGCGGCAAACTGGGTAGGATCCCGTGGAAGGGGTGGTGCCGGAAATGTGAAAGAAGAAGAATCAAAGAAAGGAGTATGCGTGCCGGGATGCATCGTGATTGGAACGGGCAAACCAATAGATGTTCTTGCAGATGTATCTAATGCTGTCACCCGAGGATAGGAAGTGGAGGGTGATTCAGAGAGGGTTGTGACATTAGAATACCCAAACAGAGTAGGTGGGTAATTGGTGGGAGTATTAGAAATCCCACTTGACTTGAGGAATAGTTCGGGGAACCCGGGGATCAGACTTGGGGGCTCTTTCCCGTTATTCCAGTCATCTAACATCTCCAGCATTCGACATCGCAAAATTCTGTTTTCTTCAGCAGCTGCTGACTCAGTAGCCGGGACGGCTGACACAGAACTCTCTTCCAAAACGGTAACGGTTGATAGGGGGATTTCTGAAGACATGTTGGCACTTCTTTTGGACCTTGTGAAATAAGGATGGACACTTTCTTTTGATTTAGCAACGGGTTGCTGAACTTTTCCTTTGGACCTCGTGAAGTATGAATGTGAGGCTAGAGTACCACAAAATCAACCACCCTTTTCTAAAACCTGGAGTTTGGCAAACAAACGGTTAGTCTGAAACAACATAACAGATAAGTAATCTCACGTTGGGTGTGATGCACTTATACATTTGATCGTGTTGCTACCTGTAATCGATTATAATGCGTTATTACGGCTTATACTTCCCCTTGCTTTCATCTTCTTCCCATCTTTATCAATTTTCTTTTACACTTTTTTTTTCGTTTTTTTTAGTGATGGTCGAATCTTATGTGGATTGCCTACGTATCATGTCCCCGCATGAATCAAACCAGGCGTAGTTCGGAAATGAGAGGACAATAATAATAAAACATTTTTTTTACAGAAATTTTCAATTTTCACAATAAAACAAACTTGATTACAAAGTTTTAAAAACTAGCCATACTAACAGATTTTGATGAAAAGAAATACTTACAGACTTGAAAATCAAACACCATATGATCTAATCAAAAGAAAAATATAAATTTAAAAAAAAAACTAGCAGATTACTTCCCTGTTCGCCAATTTCAACCAAACGGCTATTTCTGCAAACGTGGCCCCTTCTCAACTCCATATGAATTTTTGAGGCCGGGAAGGATTTCTTTACAAACTTGTCCATTCTTTTAACGAAGACAACCTTTCGACGACTAAAAGATGCTATAAGGCTATCTCGGCAAGAACGATTTAAAATATCTCCGAAACTAGTTTGGCTTACTTTGACCAAAAATTCAAACATTCACTTGCCACTGATTCTTTTCTTTTTTTCTTTTCAAATTAAAAATAAAAGACATGGTTTTGCAGACACGACCTTTTAGCACCTCGGGGACGAGGATTTTAAGGTTGTGTTTAGCTAATTGACCAAAAATCTTAAAAATGATCAAAAGTGGCCGTTTATGCAAAGCCAGCCTTTCGGCGTCCCTCTCGGGAACATTCGACTTTTTTTGGAAAAAGCGGCATCACCTGACTTATTTATGACAAAAATTAAAATTTAGATATACTTTTTTTCTTTTTATTTTTCAAATCAAAACAAAACAAAAATCTGGTATTGCAAATACGGCCTTTCAGCGCCTCGGGGACGAAGATTATAAGGCTGTGAGGGTCAATCGACCAAAAATCTACAAAATGACCCCAAAAGTGGCCGTTTATGCAAAGTCAACCTTCCGGCGTCCCTTTCGGGTACATTTGGTTATTTTTGAAAACGACATCACTCAACATATTTACAACGAAAAAATCAATTTCGATATTTTTGGAAAAGGGGAGGTTGGACCCGATGAAGGTTGCCTACGTATCTCACACCATGTGAGAATCAAACCAGCGTAGTTCGGTAATAAAAGAACTAAATCATTTTAAGAAAAGAAAACAAACTATTTTTAAATAGCATTTCTAAAATAAGTTATTTTCAAAGGAACTAAGAAAATTTATTTGGAATTTTTTGAATTTTTTTTTCAAAATTATTTTCAAAGAAACTAAACTATTTTCGTAAAATTAAGTAAATTTATTTGGATTTTTTTTTTGCGTTTTTCAAAATTTATTTTTAAGGAACTAATTATTTTCGTAAAATTAAGAAAATTTATTTGAAATTTTTTTTTTGCATTTTTTCAAAATTTATTTTCAAAGAACTAACTATTTTCCATAAAACTATTTTGACTATATACCCTGACGTTTTTCACTTCTTCCTCTCTTTTTAACAAATCGGTCGGCATGTAAGATCGAAACAAATAAATGCACACAGAAAGATGCAACAAGTTGAACTTTTGTTTCAGGTACACCTGTCCTAGACAGACCCAACCCCTGTGTTGAGCCTCCTAAGTCAAATATGCACATGATGCAAATAAACGTTCCTATCGGGGATCCGGCATAAGGTTTTGTTATTCTAAGTCATCATCCTGTTGGAAAAGTGTCTAGACCGGCTTTAACTCGAGCGGACAACTCGAGCCGAAGAGTGTCGGTGCACCGGTAGCATGACTTTCCGGCTTAATTGAAAAAACTCTCCGCCTAAACATGTGTGACTACAAAATCCTTCACCGGGTGCCAAGCACCACAGCTATCTTGAGAAAAACGGGCTATGTCCAGCAAATGCCCGGTATTATATTTCAAAAGACTCAGAAGAAGAAAATGGGTATCGGCACAATTTATATACAATTCACAAAATATAAAAGCAGTAAAAACAATATTTAGCACATTAATACAAACATATAATAAAATCGGATAATAAATAAGCCAAATACAACAATTATTCCAAGCTCGAATTCTTAAACCCTGAACCAGTGGTTCTGTGTCTGTGTCCCCAGCAGAGTCGTCAGAGCTGTCACACCTCCTTTTTGGCGCGCCCCCTACCCGGGGTAGGAGCGTAAGGGAGTTTTTCCAATTTAAGTGACAATATTCGAAAACGGGATTATTCTATTTATTTCAGAGTCGCCACTTGGAATAAATTAAGGTGTCCCAAGTCACCGATTTATTTAAGTCCCGTATCGAGGAAATTTCGACTTTCCAAATGAAGTCTGCGAACCAGAAATTCTAAGTAAGGAATTCTGTTGACCCGAGGGAAGGTGTTAGGCACCCCCGGATCCCGTGGTTCTAGCACGGTCGCTTAAACTATTATATTTGGCTAAAATCTAATTTTTAAATATGTTATCCTTTAGTGCAATTTGAAGACTATATACTGTTTTATTATTATTTTTAATAAGAATTGCGACGTCGTGAAAATACATCTCGAACCACGTCAGATCAATGTACCCGTGGCTTTTGACATATTTCAACTTTGTCGAGATTTGGAATTTGGGTCACATAAATATGCACCCGAGTTTAGGAAGGTAATTTTAAGTTACACGCCTAAAGCAACTACACGTTTTCAAGTTTGTGAGGATCATGGAAATTCAACTAAATGGCACGCCTCGAATTCTAAAGATTCAAACATTAATTAAGTAAGGGCCATGAGTTTTGAAATTTTATTTGGCATGACATGCCTCAAATTATTTTTAAAGGCTTTACTCGACTAAAACAAACTACGGATGCTCATAGATTGTCTCCTAACTACTTGGAGATTATTACAAGGCCAAGAGTTTATGAAAGTTATTGTGGAAGGGTATAAGATTTTTGCTAACTGATCTAATGAGTTATTCAACCATGAAACTATTTATAATTTAACAAATTACATAACATCATATAGCTTGAAATTATCTTGATATCTAATAATTTGAACCTTAGCAAATTTGGATGTTTCAATGAGAAACTAAAACATGCCACTACGTAGACTCATTAACCGACAACGAGGACTTTCCATAGTACATCGAAACTCAATTTGGCATCCTGCTTATTATTATTGAAGTTTTGCAACATAAATCAAAATTTCTAATAAGCCATTAAATTTATCTAAATGACGAATCCAACTAAACAGTATAGAAATTAGCAATTAAAATGAGCAACGAGAACAAACTATCCAAATTCGGGATCATGTTTTATAAAGTCAAAAGGCAAAGATAAATGAATAAGGCATTAAAATTAAGATGAAATGAAAAACATCCGCATTTGTGTTTCTTTTGACTTGGTCGCATAATCCTCTTTCAAACTGAACATAGCGTTTGCAAGATTCAAGCAAGAAACAGTACCTGATTATAGTAGAACAAACCAAGTAGAAAATGGATCTTTGAAATTGGAAGGAGGAATCAATTATTCAACGAACAGAGCTTCGTCCATGAGAGTTGGAATCCAATCAGATGAGAAAATGTTGAATGATTACTTATAATCCCTTTTTTTTTTTAAAAGAAGCTTTCCGATCCAAACGAAAAGTGAGATGAATTTCTCTGTGCATAGAGGGTGTCCTCTGATTTGATTTCGAGGGTGTATTTTAATGGAAAAAGGTAGTGGTGGGGAACAAGGAGTGGGGGACAAAGCATGGGGAATAAAGAGAAAAAGGGGTTATGAGTGGAAATATGAGTTGTAAAGAGTAGAAGTGGGAAGGTGAGGGAAAGTGGGAGCAAATTCAAATATGGTAAAGAATTAGGTGTTAACAGATGACAAGTCGACGAGCCCCATATTTGATGGCCAGTCTCATATTTATTGTATCTAAAGTATTTATGAAAACTCTTGTGAAGTCATTTTCCTTAATTTGCGTACCAAACACCGGAAAATGAATAAAATTACTACTTATTTTTCAAGAAAACATTTTCTTGGAAAATATTTTTCATGGAAAACATTTTCCGTTATACCAAACACACCGTAAAAGCATTTTTTCCCTTCAATTGAAACTCCTACAGTGCCATTCACTAGTGATTGTGGAAAAAGCCAAAGATCAGTTTGGCCTCTCGAAAACCAAATAAATTATGAGTGCATGCGCTCGTTCCATTCTGGATTTTTCTTCAAAGTTGGAAGACAATTCGTTTAGCAATTGTTTAGCTTGCATTTTTTTTAAAAAAAATATACTGTATTAAAAGCAGCTACAGTGTTAAAAGTTGAACGACCAATATTTAATTTAATTTCTGCCAACAAAGTAAACTACTCTTTTCAGTTTCACCTTTAATTTGCATTTTTCTTCCATGTGACTCGCCAAATTATTATTTTTCTTGCGGAAAATGTTCAAATATGCCCGCGAACTATATAATATAGAACAAATATGTCCGTCGTTAATAGTTGGGCCCAAATATACCGAAACCGTCCAATAGTTATACAAATTTGCTCTTTTTTTAATGGAAACAATAGTTTTTTTTAATTAATTAAAATCAAAATATTTTTTACTAAAAACTGAAGAAAATAAAAACGGAAATATTTTTTTTCAGTTTTTGCAAAAGAACTGAAAAATATTTTTTAAAATAATTATTTTTGTAAAAACAGAAATAAAATCTAAAAAGTGATTTTCTAAAGCAATATTTTTGTAAAAATTGGAAAAAAAATTGAATTTATTTTTATTAAAAATTGAATAAATGGAAAACAATTGCTTTAAAAAAACTAAAAATTTATTTTCTAAAACAATATTTTGTAAAAACAGAAATAAAATCTATAAAGCAATTTTATAAAGAAATATTTTTGTGAAAACTGAAAAAACGAAAAAAAGAATTATTTTAAAAAAAACTGAAACATTCATTTCTAAAACAATAATTTTTGTAAAATCTAGAAAAAAAATTGAAATCAATTTTCTAAAGTGGTAAAAACTGAAAAAAAAACTGAATTTGTTTTAAACTAAAAACTGGTAAACAAAAAATATTTATTTTTTTTCCAGTTTTTACAAAAATATTACTTTAGGAAATTACTTTTTAGATATTATTTCTGTTTTTACAAAATTAATTGATTTAGAAATTATTTTTTAGATCGATATTTTTCTAAAAAATAGAAAAAAAATTTGATTTTAATTAATTAAAAAAAGAAAAAAATATTATTTTCATTAAAAAAAAGACAAATTTACACAGCTATTGGACAATTTGAGTAAATATGGGCCCAACTGTTAATATCGGTCATATTTATCTTATTTCACATAATTCAAGGAAATATTTGAACCTTTTCCCTTTTTTTTTTTTTTGTCAAAGTAGCAGCACGTTTGGTTTTTTGGATCGACACTTGCATCTGCAGTCAGTATCTGATAGCAAACATCATGGTGAAATTGCTTTAAAGGTCCAATAATGCTGGGAGACAGACAGGTATTCGGTCTTGTCTCTTCTAGATTCTTGTCAACTTCTTTCTTCCTTATTCCATCTGTTTCAATTTATTTAGACTTATCGGATTGTTTTTTTTTTTAATTTTTTTTAAAATTTATGATCTAAAATAGTATATAAATAGTGCGAATATAAATTATCTTATTAAGGATAAAAACAAATATATATTCTTTCTAAATTAAAAATAATCATTGTTTTTTAAATTTACTAAAAAAAATATGTTCATTCTTTTTAAAGAAGAGGGAGTATTAGAAGTCGCAATAGTTACTCTTGCGACTTCTATTATTGAAAAAAGTTTCAATCTTTTAACATATGCGACAATGTAAAAATATCTATTGAACTATGTATTTAAATTCAAAAGCAGTAGTTATACTAAATCTATATAATAAACATTAATTCATAACCTAGTAATATGGTGTCAAACTTATTATAACATGTTAAATTTTAAAAGAAATGTTTTTACATTGTTAGTATATATAACCTGATGAAATTAGGAAGTACGAATGATTAGCCCAGCATGCTTAAATTTCAATAATATAGTATAGAAAATACTAGCTGCAGCCAGGGGCGGAGGCAGGGGCGCAAGGGTGTTCATTCACAAAAAAATTACACTGTATATATAAGGTAAAATTTATTTTTGTCTCTATATTTAAGTTTTGAACATCCTTGACACAAGACAAATATTTGGCTTAGTGGTCAAGAGTGTTTAAAATATGTAGAAAATTACACGTTTGATTCCTGTAAGCTGCAATCCAATTTTTTTTTAACACTCTTAGTATATATTCTGCCTCCGCCGCCGGATGCAGCTACTCACTAAGGAAAACATTATACAAATAGAAAGATGTGAGAGTTTCTTTCTCTAGAAAACAAACAACGACCCACTTGAACAAACCTCCTTCACCTTCCAAAAATTTTTTTGGCAAAATACCTTAGTACCCCCCTAAACTATTTGAGAATTATTACTTTCCTCCCTAAACTATCTCTGGTTCGAATTACCCCCCTCAACTTGGCCTTTTGAGAATAATTACCCACCTAAATGCTTATGTGGCAAAAAGTGTGGGTACACTCACCTGCCATGTGGATTTTTCTGTCCATGTGGCATTTTCGTGAAAAATAAAAAAGAATTTTTATCTTTTTAAGAATATTATTTTTTAAATAATCTTTTTCGAATACAATTTATAATAAAATTTGGATAGAACGAAATTAGTTAGGCTAAATATTTTTATTTGTTCAAAAATAATAAAATTTTAGTTAATCTTTTTTTGAATTTGACCGGAAAATAAAGATTTATACAATTAAAATAAATAGTCAATGCATCTAAAAATTTATAAAATATAATTTGAAATTAATTATTTTGGCTACAATTTTTTATATATCTCTAAATTACAGTGCTCCAATTTTGTTTTACGGATTTTACCTAAAAAAAGTAAAAATACACAGTTGAAATAAATAGTCATTGCATCGCAAAAGAATAAATAAAAATAGTATACAATTACAAGAAATTACAAGTGCAATTGTACACTCTTTTTATTTCTTCTTTGATTCAATGATTATTTATTTCAACTATGTATTTTTTATAACTTTTTAGATGTCTTGACTATTTATTTCAATTGTATAAATTTTTATTTTCAAGTAATATTCAAAAAAAGATTAACTAAAATTTTATTATTTTTGTACAAATAAAAATATTTAGCATAACTAATGTCGTTCTGTCCAACTTTTATTATAAATTGTATTTAAAAAAATTATCTAAAAAATAATATTCTTAAAAAGAAAAAAAATTCACGAAAATGCCACATGGACAGAAAAATCCACATGGCAGGTGAGTGTACCCACACTTTTTGACACATAAGCATTTAGGGGGTAATTATTCTCAAAAGGTCAAGTTGAAGGGGGTAATTCGAATCAGAGATAGTATAGGGAGGAAAGTAATAATTCTCAAATAATTTAGGGGTACTAAGGTATTTACTTTTTGCTTATTACTATACTAACCAACATCAATCAATAACTTAACAGAAACACCCAACTCTGATTTACCTTTCGCAGAGCCACTATGCAAATAGAGGATATAAACCAAACTACTCCAGCTTCATCTTTTCTGGAAACCTTTATAACAAACAAACATCCACTACAAATTCCTTTTATGAAACAGAGCATGGAGCTACAATTGGATTTCTCAGACGAAAGTCTCCATTGCAGTACAGAAGACAACATATTTTTATCAATAACCACCGAGGATAAATATCATCTATACACTCCTTGGAAGTGCTCTATCATATTAAAAGTATTTGGTCGGAAAATACTGCACCAAATACTTCAATATAAATTGCTGGCCTTATGGAACCCAATTGAGGATATTCATCTCATTGATTTGAGCTCTGATTTTTTCCTCATCAAGTTCCAAAAAGAAGAGAACATGCTTAAGGTATTACATGGAGGGCATGGTTCGTTTTGAATCACTTCCTATCAGTTACGCAGTGGGAACCAAAGTTTGTAACTTAGACAACTCAACTCACATACTCAGCTATATAGGTTTGCTTACCAGAGCTTCCTACAAGGTGGGTTCAAAACTAGGGCAACTGCTAAACGTGGATGCTTGCACATATTCTACAACTAGAGGCAAGTATGCAAGGATATGTATAGAGGTGAAGCCACTAAAGACACATGTTCTGATAGGCCATCATAGACAAAGCTTGTTATATGAAGGACTGAACATATTGTGCACTGTCATATCTCTGTTTTTAAATACCTACCCGAAGGATAGTGTATAAGGGAGTTTTTCCATTTAAAGTGATATTATTCGCAATGATATTATTGAATTATTCAGAGTCGCCACTTGGATAAGTTTGGCTTTTGGTGTCTCAAGTCACTGATTTATCTTGAATCCCAAATCGAGGAAATTTCGACTTCCCGAATGGAGTTTGCGAACCAAAAATTCTGAATAAGGAATTCTGTTGACCGAGGAAAGGTGTTAGGCACCCCCCGATCCCGTGGTTCTAGCACGATCACTTAAACTATTATAATTGACTAAAAATCTGATTTTAATACATATTATCCTATAGGGCAATTTTAAAATTATTTACCGCTTTTAATTAATTTTTAGGAAATTGAACGTCGTTTAAAACATATTTTTGGATCACGTCACATGAAATACACCCGGATCCTCGACAAATTTTATTCAACGTTTTGAGATTTGGATTTGGGTCACATGAAATGCACACTCGAGTTTAAGAAGGTAAAATTATTAAAGAACACGCCTAAAGTGACTATCGTGTTATTAACTTTGCATGAAAATTCGCTAAATGATACATCCAGGCTTCTAAATAATTTAATGGTGTAATTAAAGAGGGCCACAGAATTTGTGATTTTATTTGGCGCGGCGTACCTCGTTTTATTTTAAAGGCCATCCTAAAGGGACTATTGTTCTCTATTAAAGATTGTCTCTAAAAATTTAATTAATTAACACTATAAAATTCGGGCCTCAAGATCAAGTCCGAACTTAAACAAGAGGAAACCTCTTAATTTAAATTCGCTACCAAACTTGGAAGGCCTAGAATTGCATTACTAGATTGAATTACAACATTAAAATGATTTTAGGCCCTCAAAGATTGGCCCAAGAATGAGGAATTTCAATAAGATTTCATAAAGGGGATTTTTACCTATGTATACCATATAACAAACTTTATTACCTCCCATATTTAAGGTTTCTGTTTATTACATTTAAGCATACCAACTTACAATGTATGTACCATAATTCAAATTAAGGGTATAATTAATGCTTTATTTATTGTAGGCGTGATTTTAGGACCATATTTTCACTTTATTTTGTTTACCCGCCTCTCTCTCCTCCGACCCCCATGATTTACCTACAGTTAATCCCCCTACCCCACGATTTTCCTTTAGTTTTCCCCCATTCTCCTACAATCTCTTCATGCACGCCTCTCACTCACGTTCTTCTTCAATTAATCACGATTGTTCAATTTTCTTCTTCAATTGATTTCACAAAATCATATTTTGTTTTAAGTTCCATATCATGAAATCAATACTCCAAAAAAAATCTTCAAAAGCTACATGTATATAAATTTTGTAGTTTTTTATCATAATTTTTAGATGTTTACCTCCAAGTTCTATGTAATATTTTTATATAACTATCAGGTGAATATAAATTACACAATAAAAATAAGAAATAAATACTCCAATCGTAGCAATGTAGTATCCACAATTAATTTGCAACTTGTCTACAAAATTTAACAAAAACTACAAATTAACTACATTTAACCTACATTATATCTACAATCTGGAAATAATTTACACATGGAAGTTCTTCGAGTTGAAATTGGCCACAACTACATTTCTTATTTTCTAGACACACAATCTACCGCTTCACACCATCCAATACAATATGTATATGATCTGTTGAAGCCCTCACCTACATTTTCAGAACAAACACAAAGAAAAAAATTACAATATTAAAAATATAGCATCTATAAAATATCTATATTTTATCTATAATTTATCTACAAATTAACTACAAACTACAAGTAAACTACGATTTCCCTACAATATATCTACAATATGAAAATATTGTATATTAAAATATTTTTTTCCTGCACCAAATAAAAAAATTTGTAGTCAAATTGTAGATATATATAATAAATTTGTAGATAATGTCATAAAACTAAAATTCTAAGCATTTTCGAACTACACAAACCTGCATTCTCAACATTATTGAGATTTTTTATATGATTTTGTGTAGTTCAAAAAACAAAAGACGAAGAACAGATATAGTTTCTACAATTTAAGTACTGATGTTGACGAAGAATAATTTTTTATTCTACAATTTGTATTGCGTTGTAGAATTAGTAAAAGCAATTTGATTACTGGAGCTTCAGTAGTTTGCATTTTTTTTTGAGAATTATAGTTGAGTGAGAGAAGAGAGATCTTTCCGTTGAGGAAAGATAGAATTATGCATCAATGAGATCTCCTTCCATTTTAAAATTCGTCTTTAATGTAGACAGAATCACACCCAGATCTTGTGCCTTCATTTTAGCGCGTCATTTATGGCAAAATCTATCTATTTTTGGATTGGTATATATTTTGTAGTAAAAATATGGGCTACACGGGTAAATAACAAACTATGAACATTTTTGGTAATAAGGTTTGTTGTATGGTATAGATATAAAAAAATCTCTTCATAAAGAGCTAGCCGGTCATGGCCCTTTTTGCAGAGGCCCAAATAGAAAATAATAGAAGGAAATTTTACACCCTATAGAAAACTTTACTACCATATTTATCAATAATAAATACCATTTAAAAATACATCATATAGATACCCTTTATCCTAAATTATCCTAAATAGCAAATTAATTATTTATGGTTATATCCTAAATTTAAGGCACCATATATGCCAAAAAAGATATTTCTCTCTCCTTTTTTTAATTTCTCTCACATACTTACCGTAAAACTCCCCCCAAATACTTTCTCTCTCTTTTTAACATACACTTTCCTCCACCATTACCACGTCTGCTACCCTTTTGATACAATTTCTTTGGTTTCTTTATTATTGTTGTCAAAAAGGTATTTGCTATTTCTATCAATTTGCATGTAAAAGAATTTTCTATTTTCTCGTAAGTTTTTATTTTTTTCACATGTATCATGTTATATTGGTATGTATTTTGTTATATTTCGGCACTTTTGGGTATAATGTGTTCTGTTTTTTTAAAAAATTTATATGTATTCTTATGTATTTTCATTGTTGTGAGTTCTGGGTTGATTTTCAAGTAAATTTTAGTTGTAATTAAAATATTTACTTAATTTTTTATTAATTGTTTAAAATTTCGTTAAGTTTTCGATTATATTCAGATTCCTCCTGTATGTATTCATATGTATTCAATGTATTTCTCCTGTATGTATTCAATTTTTTTACATGTATCATATTGTATTTGTATGTATTTTGTAGAAAATTGAACAGAAGAAGAAGAGAGCGCATAATATGGAAAACAGAGGAATATTTTTTGGCTTCTTCACGTTCCTCCTTTTCTTTCTTTTACAAGAATTGAGATTAATTAGGTATCTTTCAAGTTTGTTGAGTAAAATTAGGAAAATCAATTTGGTTAGATTTTGTTACGTTTTTAGAATTCTTAACGTTTCAAAAATTACGCTTAGGCGTTACGGTATTTACCTTTAATAGTATTTGAATACAGTAAAATACATATCCAAATTAGCTAGGATTCCTGTTTTACAGCCAACTTTTTTGGTTGTATTATTAAATACATCTACTTAAATACAGAAAATACAATCTACATTTTGATAAACGATATCTATAATTCGAAATATAGCAAAGGGTATCTATAAATTGCTAATTAACACTAAAAGATGGTTCTTTCTGAAAAATTCTCATAATAGAATCAAGGGTCTCATAGCTTATTATAGACCTGGGCCTATTATTAATAATCTGGGCCCAGTATGTAGCAGTTTACGTACAAGGCTTCAGCTGTGAAGTTAAACTACTATTACTTGGGCCTTGTTCTTGGGCTCAGTGCGAAAAGGGCCAAAGTCCAGCCATGGACCAGGCGTATTTTAGCGAAATTGAGAGGAGGTTATGGGCTTTATCTGAAGACAAACCCAAGGGCTAGTCCCAATGAACACTCAGCGACTTGGGCCTTCCCTTGGCCTGCCCCTTTTTTGATTTGTTTCTAGCTTAATGTCCTAAGCATAAGTGAGATAATCTCAGAAATAGGGAAATTGATTAATAGCCTCCTAAAAATCATTTAAATCCTGTGATACAAGTTAACTAAGCAGACCAAATCTATTATGGCCCAAAATCTACTAAGGGCCGTGGTGGCGGCGGACATCTCTGTCAGGCCAGCCAACTAACTTATCAATTGATTCCTCTTTTAATATTTTTGAAAATCTAAGGATTATCCTTCCATTTTTATAAATAAAAGTTCACTACTAATATTCAAAGTTAAATAATAACGATTAGTACAAATCCGTTGTAAACCATCCCAGAACCCGGTATCACAAGTACATGAGCGACTAATGATAAGAGAAATAAAATACAACATCCGCTAGTGGACGGGAAGTAAATACAGTACATAGGGAGGAACTACTCTAGTTGCGGTCGCCTCAAACGATGCAGCTCACCTAGTCACAGCGTCATCCATGCTGCTACGCCCAATAGGCTGCTAGAGGTATATATACTTGTGCAACAAAAAAGCACAAAAGTGTAGTATGAGTACGAAATCAATGTGTACTTAGTGAGTGTCCTGCCTAATCCCGAAGGGGTAGTGACGAGATGGCCAACTTTGACACACTCTAATGGCCAACGATTATTTGTTCTCAATATACATATCAAATAGTCGATTTATTTTCTAACATGATTTTTGTCGAGATAGAGAAAACAAGTAAACACATAATTCTTTCATTGGAAAATTTTCAAGATTTCTTTTCATTATTAACAAGATGATCTTGAGCCAGAGGGAGGCATGTAATGACTTAAACAAGTCCATGCAGCAATACAAGCATACATAAATCATACCGAGGCGACGACCCGATCCAACATAAATAAATGTGCACTTGCCGAGGGTCGAAGGCGCGTCTATAGATGCATCTATTAATCTACCGAGGCGTTTGACCCGTTCCAAATAAACACGCACAGACAGATAAACAGTCAAGAAGTCAATGTGAAGCAAATATCCAGGAAAAAGGTCAATTCTCTTTACTAATTCGAGAAGACGAAGCTTAAGTATTTTTAGAAAATCCAATTATTAATTTAATATGGTTTACACAATCTAAGTCATCAATGATTTCACATTTATTCCACATATAACATGCTTTTGGGTCCTAAACTACCCGGATAATAACATATAGTAGCTACGCACAGACTCTCGTCACCTTGTGCGCACGTAGCCCCCATAACTAGGAGCACATATTCAATTTTAACTCAGATATTGGGGTAATTTCCCCCTCACAGAATTAGAAAGGAGACTCACCTTGCTCCGAAAACTCGTAACTAACATTCTACATCATTCCGAAGGCCTGAACCAACGTACAACAAACCAAAACTAACCAATGATCACACCAATCCATTAATATATGCTCAACTACACCTTACAACTCAATTTGTAGCCATTCCTAACTCCAAACGACAAGTTGACCAAAATGCCCTCGGGCCCACATGCCCGGAATCCAAAATTTTTGAAGATAAAGATTACCCATAACCTTAGAAACTCAAATATATAATTTTCTCTTAATTTCATTCTCAATATCGTGGCTAAAATCTAAGATTTACAATTTTTTAGGTTTTCAACCAAAACCCCAATATTTACTCTAATTTCCATGCTTAAATCCATATGTAATTGATGTATTTAACTCAAAAGTAATGGGGATAATTTACCTTAATATTGATGACGAAACCCCTATTTGAAGCTGTCACGACCCCAAATCCGGTCATGATGGCGCCCAGCACATTGCTAGGCCAGCCTGACCAATTAACAACAATCATGAAGCCATAAGCTCATTTTATCCAATTTAAGCATAACAGAATAATTTAACAGTGATAGATATATTAAAAACAGGGAACCAAGTCCCAACACGTGCCAACTCCCATAGACCGAAGGGTCAAGAGTCATGAGCCTCTACAGAGTATACAAAGTGTAAATAGTGAATATAACCGTGCACAAGTGTGGGATGATCAGAACAAAAATACAGACAAACTGGAGAATCAGGTCCTGCGAACGCTGGCAGCTACCTCGACTGTCCAAAAGCACTCCCGAGCCGCAATAGAATCAGCTCCACTGTGATGTACCTAGATCTGCACACAAGGTGCAGGGAGTCGGGTGTGAGTACTTCCAACTCAGCAGTAATAAAAGTAAATAATGTCGAAGGGAAGAAAACCACGATAGACACAATCTCATGCTACACAATACAGAACTATCTTTTTATTCCTTTCAAGCATATGTGAGTAGATTATTTAGAAATCTCAATTTTAGCTACTTTCTTTCATAATAATATACCAATACCCGGATACAATCTCAAGCAATGCAAGTCCGCACTCAATCAGCCCCTCGGGCTCAGCACTCCTTATCAATTTACACCAGGAGATCCTGGTCAATAAGGCAACTAATGCATGTGTGCCAGTAATGTATGAGTGCTGAATGTTATGCCATGTAGTACACGTAAACCAATGTATGTATTCCATGCAATGCATATGACCGCTACGGCGTGTAGCCCGATCCAATTTGGGTACCCGTGCTCACTGTGGGGGTTCAGACTCCGGAGGGGCTCCTACAGCCAAAGCACAATATTAATATCACACCTGCTGCGGCGCGCAGCCCGATCCGTATACCACTGCGGCGTGCAATCCGATCCATGCATGTGTATGCATATGCTCACATGAAATGTCATGCCCTAACATATGGCCCTCGGCCCAATCAGTCTAACAAATAATCAAGAAAGCCCTACGGGCAACAATATCATATTAGCTCACAGCTAAAATATTATTAAGACCTTGCTCAAGTTTTTCATAACCTTATAAGAATGCTGAATAGCAAAATACCATTTAAAACCTTAAATTTAGAATAAAATATGTACAGTGTTATCAAAACAGTGATACCAATCCCTGAAGGATTCAAATAATTGGCATGAAGCCCAAAAATGATAATTAGTCCAATTCATTTCAACAATTAGGTGTTATTATTTATTACGCGGGACGAACCAAGTCACGATCCCCAATGGTGCTCTACCCCACGCCCATTATCCGGCGTGCAAGTCACCTCAACACAGTACTAAGATGTGCAAGTCCGGGGTTTACCAACCCTCAGGACATCATTTACAAGTATTACCCACCTCGAACCGACGAAAGCTCATGCCCGCGACGCCTTAGCTCCTCGAACCGTAATCCATGCACGTCAAAACTAGCACAAATCAGCACAAATATATCAAAATAGGCTAATGGAACGATACCCAATCAAAACAACTCAATTTACATCGAAATTCACAAAGTTGCCAAAACTCGACTTTCGGTACGCTTGTCGAAAAATTACAAAAGTCACATATTCGGAATCCTCATCTCGATACGAGTCTAGGCATATAAAATTTACCAAAATCGGACTCCATTTGCCCACTCAAATCAGGGTTTTTCTTCAATTTTGGCCTAGGGCTCAAACCCACCTTTAATCTTCCATTTACATAAATTTAACCAAGGATTTCATGTTAAAATGATGTAATTAAGCCACAAAACTTACCTCCAACGAAACCCCGATGATTTCCCAGCAAACTCCCGTAAATTTCTTCTCTTGGAACTCAAAAATGGAGGTTTTGGGTATGGGGTTCGCGACTGGACTATTCTGTTATATTAATTCACTAACTGCCAGGCGACCTTCTGCAATCGCAGCCCCAGGCTCGCGATCGCGATGAACAAATTTATCAGGCTCCAAAATTACTCTATGCGATCGCGATATTCCCTACGCGATCGCACTGCCTCATGCCTCAACACTACGCGATCGCGTGAAACCACCCGCGATCGCACTGCTCTAAATCCCAGACCTACGCGATCGCATCACTCCTTCCGCGATCGCGAAGAACAAATTTTTCGGCCTCATTCCAATATACTATGCGATCGCAGTCTCCCCCTTGCGATCGCAGAGCTTCCCAGCTTTACCCTACGCGATCGCAGACATAGCTTCGCGATCGCGAAGCACAAAAATCTTCTGCACTAATTGCAGCAGAAACAGCAGTGTAATTAGCACAAAATGGTCCGTTTGGACCCCCGAATTCATCCCGAGGCCCCCGGGACCCCAACGAAAACCACCAACATACTCCAAAACACGATACGAACTTGTTCCAATCATAAAAACACCATACTAAACATCAAAATCACCAATTACACACAGATTCAAGCCTAAATTCCTTAAAACATTCTGAATTACACAATCAATCAAAAACTCGACCAAACGACGTCCGAATGACCTGAAATTTTGCGGACATATCCAAAATCACATAACGAGGCTACTTTAACTGTTGGAATTCCATTCTGACCCCCGGATCAAAATCTCACCTACCGTTCAGATTTCGCCAAAATTCAATCTTAGCCAATTCAAGCCTATTTCTACACCGGACCTCCGAATTCAATTCCGATTGCTCCCCTAAGTCACAAATCACCTCCCGGAACTAACCAATCATCAGAGTCCGATTCCGAGCCCTATAACCAAATAGTCAACTCCGGGTGGACTTTCCTTATTCAAGTTTCCTTCAAAAAGGCTATATGCCTCATTTTCAATCCAAATCACTCCTAACTCACCCGATAGGCTCTAACACTGATATAAAAGCGTAAAATATGTAATTACAACATGACGGGGTGGTAAATTCTTGTAACGACGGGCCGGGTCGTTACATTCTCCCTAACTTAAACAAACGCTCATCCTCGAGCGTACCAGAGTGGTACTAGAAGCAACTCAATAGCTGAATGACCTTACCCAGCATATATTCGGCGATCATACGTCACCCTATCTCACATAAGTCCGAAAACACCATATAGTCAAAATTTCACAGACCATCTGAATCATAAATCACATTGCACTTTCCGAAATCATATGCCAAATGCAAATCCCATGCCTATACTCAGGATACACTCGAATCCACTGTAATAACCCATATTCGCTACTCCGGGTGAGATCATATGATGTATCGACAACCCAATCACTCGAGACGATAGTCTCTAATCACAACAACTGGCCACAATAACCAAATACTAGCCGAAAACCTCTTTCATTAGATAGAGTCTTATTCCAACACCTCCATATCCTGCCCACGGCAGTTGAAGCACGCGATATACCGAACCCATCTCTCAGGTTAACCATTCGTGAATCCATTTCCCTTTTAAAACTGATACCACAATAGGTTTCGGAGCCAAACCTCGATTTTTACCTTTCTAACAAGCTAAGATCCAATATGCTCGTATTCATTAATAACTCCAACGGTCATTTCGATTATAACACACCGCACTGGTGATAAGACACCTCAACACCGGCCTAAGCCACGACGAGCACAACACAGGCTCCAATAGAGACATCCGAACATACTCAAATCATGACAATTGTCTTCAACAAGAGAGCTGTAATTCAATTCCTTTGTGCCATCATAACATAGAACCGAGATCGTGTCTCGCATTATAGAAATAGAGTACATGACTCCTTCTCGAAAGGTCATAACATCACGTGGCCTTGCCACGATTCATGATTCTATCCAAACACTATTACTCATGAAGCACCTCAATTTACCAAGCTCAAAACGATCAGCCCCGCACATATTTAGGTCTGAACCCAAGCAATCAACCTCACCCACGGTGAAACAATTAACGTATGCTATCAAATCTTGAAAGGACACAACCGATGTGCCATTCGCCAAGCGATACTCAAAATGGACTTTCCTCAGAAGTGAAGAAGTATTGTATACCACGTAGCATATAAATAATTATATTTTCACAATATTCTGTTGCGGCGTGCAACCCGCTCCAACGACATACCCGCGGCGGCGTGCCACCCGATCCGGATACCATACCTGTGGCGGCGTGCCACCCGATCCACGCATAAATCTCGCAAAGGAAATGCATATCGAGTCGAATTTTCTCATTATAGCAACATATATATACATATAGCCTCAAGCTCGGCCACATGAATGTATCTGACAACGTTTCTCAATACTGGAACTGAATCAATGGTACATACCTCCTCCCTGACATCCGCCACTAAGGTCCAACTAACAAAGCAATGCCTACCAGCCGTCCGCTGGTCCTAGGTACAAATACCTTGTTGGAGCATACTCTAATGCTCTCTGCTACGCAATTTGTGCCATTTTCCGACATAGTCCATATCACATTAGTCTAGACAATCCGACCCATGACAACTAGTCAGCAATCAAGTATCATAATCCGAATTCGTCTTATCAAGTTAAGAGAGAGCCACTAGATCCTCCGATTTTTAATAATCACAAAACGGTGTCGATACACATGATATACAACCACCGCATAGGCGGACTAACAAGAGCTTCAAGTCTCCAAAACATATACAACACATGAATCACAATGCCTGATCTCGTACTCCACTGTACATATACATAACGCACATCAAGCGTCCATTCATACCACGACGGCCATTCAGAAATTTCACTATGCCATCAACGTTTCAGTTATTATAGTCGATCCAACAAGAGAATACCACCATACAACCGGATATCATCATTTTACATTACCTTGTCCTTTTTGGATCATATTCCCTGCCAAGTTAATAGAATAGCAGTATCATTTTCTTAAATTATCGGAAAGATCGATTCTTAATTCACCTGCAGCTGTCCGCGCTGCTCAATAATTTTATTGACTTCCCATATATTATGAACTGATCTCAAAACCTAGAATATACCATTATCAACTTTTCCATAACACATCGCATATACAATACCATACTAAGATAACATGGAAATTCTTATCCCTTTCCTACGCCGCAAACATCGACGCACTTAACTAGTCAAGGACTTTTATGATCCCATATAGAGAAAACTCATTACACATTCCAAGCTTTGCATACCAACATGAAAAATACACTCATTTTTCAAACCACATTAAAACACATCATAAAATCTTTCTCCCAATCACATTGCATAAGTTAAAACTGCCAGGACTGAGTCCTTATACCCATATTATACCCATATCGGGTTACACGACTGCCAGCACTCAAAAGCTTTACTGCAATGTCTGCAAGACTCATTACTTCAACCACACACCAGGAATCAATCGTATTCCTTTTTATACCATTCTGGTTTATTAACAAGTCATTCCATTTACCCAGTTTCCTTTCTGATTCATCTTTGATTTAATATTAGCCATTACTGTAGCACCGTAACATATCAACTCATTCCACACGAGACTCGGACATAAGACCACACGGTCTAAGACATATAGGCCACTGAATACTCTCTCAATATTTCCCAGAAGGATCACATCCTACAATACTTTATTTTGAAGAACCTCGTGCGATTTGAATTCGTTATCATTACCTTCCAATATGGATTACATAGAATCCCATCATTTACATAATATAACACAAGTCTTGATCCCTTCTAACGAAAATGCCATCTTTATCCACATACATAATCTTAAGACACCTTACCGTTACAAGCAAAATCTGGAACACCACAGGACTATTCTTGGGTGTCATTCACCCTTATTCAGTTGTAATTCAACTGTCTTATGGAACAGAACCACTCGTGCCTTGCTAGAACTCTGACACCGCAAAACATGATTACATACAGATACAATTAGCTATCTTTCTTTTCTATACACCGAACATTCTTTACCAACATAAGTTCACATTATCCTAGTATTTCTTCACATCTACGTAGCACCATAACCCTTATCGAAATTTCCCAACATACCTAGAGACAGAGCCAACACAACACACAACAGTGCAATTAGTTAATCAATAACAACCTCCCCAACTTAGCTCGGAGCCATACATCAAGGCACTTCTAGCTACTCATAGCATTCTTACTCAAATGATGCCACAAAGTTCTAGTTAGATTAAACTCAAGTCATTTACAAGCTTCGACGGAGATTCGAATCATCAAAAATATTAACTCTTTTGCAATTCTTGCATTCATTCACACACAACAGTTACGCCCCCTCTTTAGGTGACAAAATCTTTTCTAAGTCCCAAATTTTCCAAAAATTTCGGCAGAGTTCCCTTTGTAAATTGGCCTATCCACCTGCCAGAGAATCACCAAAACCATCCTAGCAATACATTCACAACTCGACAAGACATCACAATGCATATCAACAACATTAGTCTCAATACTACACAATTCATATTATCATATTTGGTACATGAACATGCATTGTACCTGCTCGAATCATAACACATATCAACCATCTTTCAATTACACATGAGAACCAATCCACCTATCTCGCCTGAATTTAGCATTTCAGCACAATACCTTCCACCAGGATACACATAGCATAATCATTTTAGTCTTCCCGAGTTTGAACTCGTTCCACTACACATAAGGCACTTATATTACTGAGCGCTCGATGCATACACAGACGTGCGGAAGGAATTTCAAAAGCATATCTCAAGCTGAATCAAGTACGCACGATAAGAATTCCAAGAAATGTGAAGTATTTCCTAAAGGTTTGCAGCCTCCCGAGGATAAGTACAAGCGTCCCCGTACCGATCCACAAGACTCTACTAACCGGCTCAAGACTCATGAGGCCTAGTAAACCTAGGCTCTGATACCAACTTGTCACGACCCCAAATCCGGTCACGATGGCGCCCATCACATTGCTAGGCCAGCCTGACCAATTAACAACAAGCACGGAGCCACAAGCTCACTTTATCCAATTTAAGCATAACAGAATAATTTAACAATGATAGATATATTAAAAACAAGGAACCAAGTCCCAACACGTGCCAACTCCCATAGACCAAAGGGTCAAGAGTCATGAGCCTCTACAGAGTATACAAAGTGTAAATAGTGAATATAACTGTGCACAAGTGTGGGATGATCAGAACAAAATACAGACAAACTGGAGAATCAGGTCCTGCGAACGCTGGCAACTACCTCGACTGTCTAAAAGCACTCCCGAGCCGCAATGGAATCAGCTCTGCTGTAATGTACCTGGATCTGCACACAAGGTGCAGGGAGTCGGGTGTGAGTACTTCCAACTCAGCAGTAATAAAAGTAAATAATGCTGAAGGGAAGAAAACCACGATAGGCACTATCTCATGCTACACAATACATAACTATCTTTTTATTCCTTTCAAGCATATGTGAGTAGATTATTTAGAAATCTCAATTTTAGCTACTTTCTTTCATAATAATATACCAATACCTGGATACAATCTCAAGCAATGCAAGTCCGCACTCAAATCGGCCCCTCGGGCTCAGCACTCCTTATCAATTTATACCAGGAGATCTGGTCAATAAGGCAACTAATGCATGTGTGCCAGTAATGTATGAGTGCTGAATGTTATGCCACGTAGTACACGTAAACCAATGTATGTATGCCATGCAATGCATATGACCGCTACGACGTGTAGCCCGATCCAATTTGGGTGCCCGTGCTCACTGTGGGGGTTCAGACTCCGGAGAGGCTCCTACAGCCCAAGCACAATATTAATATCACACCTGCTGCGGCGCGCAGCCCGATCCGTATACCACTGCGGCGTGCAGTCCGATCCATGCATGTGTATGCATATGCTCACATGAAATGTCATGCCCTAACATATGGCCCTCGGACCAATCAGTCTAACAGATAATCAAGAAAGCCCTACGGGCAACAATATCATATTAGCTCACAGCTAAAATATTATTAAGACCCTGTTCAAGTTTTTCATAACCTTATAAGAATGCTGAATAGCAAAATACCATTTAAAACCTTAAATTTAGAATAAAATATGTACATTGTTATCAAAACAGTGATACCAATCCCTGACGGATTCAAATAATTGGCACGAAGCCCAAACATGATAATTAGTCCAATTCATTTCAACAATTAGGTGTTATTATTTATTACGCGGGATGGACCAAGTCACGATCCCCAATGGTGCTCTACCCCACGCCCATTATCCGGCGTGCAAGTCACCTCAACACAGCACTAAGATGTGCAAGTCCAGGGTTTACCAACCCTCAGGACATCATTTACAAGTATTACCCACCTCGAACCGACGAAAGCGCATGCCCGCGACGCCTTAGATCCTCGAACCGGCATCCACGCACGTCAAAACTAGCACAAATCAACACAAATATATCAAAATAGGCTAATGGAACGATATCCAATCAAAACAACTCAATTTACACCGAAATTCACAAAGTTGCCAAAACCCGACTTTCGGTACGCTTGTCGAAAAATTACAAAAGTCACATATTCGGAATCCTCATCTCGATATGAGTCTAGGCATATAAAATTTACCAAAATCGGACTCCATTTGCCCACTCAAATCAGGGTTTTCTTCAATTTTGGCCTAGGGCTCAAACCCATCTTTAATCTTCCATTTACAGAAATTTAATCAAGGATTTCATGTTAAAATGATGTAATTAAGCCACAAAACTTACCTCCAATGAAACCCCGATGATTTCCCAGAAAACTCCCGTCAATTTCTTCTCTTGGAACTCAAAAATGGAGGTTTTGGGTATGGGTTCGCGACTGGACTATTCTGTTATATTAATTCACTGACTGCCAGGCGACCTTCTGCGATCGCAGCCCCAGGCTCGCGATGGCGATGAACAAATTTATCAGGCTCCAAAATTACTCTATGCGATCGCGACATTCCCTACGCGATCGCACTGCCTCATGCCTCAACACTACGCAATCGCGTGAAACCACCCGCGATCGCACTGCCTCATGCCTCAACACTACGTGATCGCGTGAAACCACCCGCAATCACACTACTCTAAATCCCAGACATACGCGATCGCATCACTCCTCCCGCGATCGCGAAGAACAAATTTTCCGGCCTCATTCCAATATACTATGCGATCGTAGTCTCCCCCTTGCGATCGCAGAGCTTCCCAGCTTTACCCTACGCGATCGCAAACATAGCTTCGCGATCGCGAAGCACAAAAATCTTCTGCACTAATTGCAGCAGAAACAACAGTGCAGTTAGCATAAAATGGTCCGTTTGGACCCCTGAATTCATCCCGAGGCCCCCGGGACCCCAACAAAAACCACCAACATACTCCAAAACACGATACGAACTTGTTCTAATCATAAAAACACCATACTAAATATCAAAATCACCAATTACACACGGATTCAAGCCTAAATTCCTTAAAACATTCCGAATTACACAATCAATCAAAAACCCGACCAAACGACGTCCGAATGACCTGAAATTTTGCGGACATATCCAAAATCACATAACGAGGCTACTGCAACTGTCGGAATTCCATTCCTGACCCCCGGATCAAAATCTCACCTACCATTCGGATTTCGCCAAAATTCAACCTTAGCCAATTCAAGCCTATTTCTACACCGGACCTCCGAATTCAATTCCGATTGCTCCCCTAAGTCACAAATCACCTCCCGGAACTAACCAAATCATCAGAGTCCAATTCTGAGCCCTCTAACCAAATAGTCAACTCCGGGTGGACTTTCCTTATTCAAGTTTCCTTCATAAAGGCTATATGCCTCATTTTCAATCCAAATCACTCCTAACTCACCCGATAGGCTCTAACACTGATATAAAAGCATAAAACATGTAATTACAACATAACGGGGTGGTAATTCCCATAACGATGGGCCGGGTCGTTACAGAAGCTCTCCGAAAATCGGCCCACGAAGTGAGAAATGTGCAAAAATGACATTGAGCCCGAATAAATGAAGGCCACTGCCTTCAGTGGTTCTCGCACATGCGAAAATATAATAGCCTATGAGGTTCCACTTGTGACAACCTGACCTGTCATCATGAGAGTTACCCCCACATTTTCCTCTTATTATGTTGTTTCATGTTTCTATATCTGTATTTGAGTCTATCGGGTGAATTTGGATTGATTTTGGTTGAAAATAAGGCATATAGCCTTTTAGAGTGAAGCTTGTTTCAGGAAAGTCAACCTGAAGTTGACTATGTGGTTAGAGGGATCGAATGAGAATTCCGGTGGTTTGGTTAGCTGTGGGAGGTGATTTTTGACTTAGGGAAGCGATCAGAACTGAATTTAGAGGTCCGGTATAGAAATAGGCTTGAATTGGCGAAGTTAGAATTTTGGCGAAATCCGATTGATAGGTGAGATTTTGATGCAGGAGTCGAAATGGAATTCTGACAGTTTCAGTAGCTATGTTAGGTGATTTTGAATATGTCTGTAAATTTTCAGGTCATTCAGACATCATTTGGTCGGGCTTTTTGATGGAATATAGGTTTCGAAGTTTTGGAAGGCTTGAATCCGCCTTGATTCGATGATTTTTGTGTTTAATGATGTGTTTTTATGATTTGAACAAGTTCTTATCGTGATTTGAAGTAGGTTGGTGGTTTTGGTTGAGGTCCTGAGGGCCTCAGGGTTGATTTCGGGGGTCAAACTAGGAATGGCAAACGGGGCGGTTTTCAGCTTATGCGGGGCGGGGCGGTTTTCAGTTTATGCGGGGCGGGGCGGGGCGGGGCGGGTTCAAGAATTATTTTTTAAATTTAATTGCGGTTGCGGGGCGGTTGCGGGTTACGCATTTGTGTAATACTTGCATCGCATATTTGCTGCTTTTCGTCAAAGAAGATTAAATCTTTTCATGCATTTTGCAATCTTTTTTCTTAATTAGAATCTGTTTTATAAACTTTCCCTTGCTTATCTTTATATCTTTATTTTAATTTTAAATTTTGTATTCATTAATCTCCTCTTTTCTTGCTCTTTTAAGCTTAGATGTGTGGGTAATATCATATACCCTAGTTATACATTATCAACATATTAGGATATTATCAATTTTTGGAGCATTAAAATATTGGTTCGCCTATCCGGTAGAAATATTGCATACTAGTTTTAAGAAGATATATTTAAAATTGATTATTATAGTTAACTTACTAATCAAATTACTATGCTAAAAAATATTTTCTAACAGGATTAATAGAAGACATACCGTAATTGATGTTTAATAATTAATTACAATTTGAATAAACATAATCCAAAGATTTCTTATGTCTTTTTAATGGTTTAATATGAAAATGAACATATAAGTATATAACTTAAAAAATATTTGTAATCGTAGATCTTCCCTAACCATCTCAATCTGCGTATGACGTATGTGTATATCACCTTGTAAAAGATGAATTATTTTAAGGATTGATTCATATTTCTCAATAATTTGATTTTTTCTTGTATATACTAATAATTAACTTAAATATATCATACATGATACATGTACCAGAACGATCATTATTGATAATGTTAATAGATCCATAAAATAATACAATTGAAATTTTATAAAATATTAAAAAAATTCAATTGAAATTTCATAAAATATTGAAAACATTATGGACATAGGTGAAACTACCTAGAAAAGAAGGTAATAGGTTATCATTAATTTTTTTAGGTTTTTTTTTAAAAGAGAAACTACTTGTAAAAAATGAAAAATGAATTTTTTTTACTTTGCGGTGCGGGGCGGGGCGGGTTTATGCGGGGCGGGGCGGGGTGGTTTGAAAACAGAAAATATTCCTATGCGGGGCGGGGCGGGGCGGGTTAAACATTATGCGGGTTAAGGATAAACCCGCCCCGCAACCGCCCCGCACCGCCCCATTGCCATCTCTAGGTCGAACAGACCATTTTGTGATGAAGAACACAGCTGAATTGCTGTCATAAAAGTTGTAGACTTTTGTTCTATGCGATTGCATAGAAGGATTTGGGAAGGCTTCATTTTTTCTCTATGCGATCGCGGTCAGGGGTATGCGATTGCATAGTTGTTGATGGATTTTGTGCTCTGCGATGTAGAGTAGGTTATGCTATCGCATAGGGTAATTGGTCAGGGTCCCACGTGTGGAGTTTGTTCTATACGATCGCGGGGTGCGAGTGTGATCACATAAGTCATTTTTGAGGGGTGGAAAGTTTGTTCGATGCGATCACAGGTAAGTTGATGCGATCGCATTGTGTAAATTTAATGGTGGACAGATCAGTTTAATAACATTTCAGACGCGAGGATTCCCCATTTCTTCCATAGTTTTTGATTGGAGGTAAGTTTTATGGACTAATTACATAATTTTATCCTAGAATCTTCATCTATACCACTGAAAATTGGAGGAATTAAGGTGCAAAATGGAGTTTTGCTTGAAGCCTAAGAAAAATAGTAAATCGATGATTTGAAAGGGTAAATGAACTCTGATTTTGATAAATTTTATATGTATGGACTCGTGGCGAGATAAGGATTCTGAAAATGTAGATTTCATAATTTTTGAGATGCGGCCCTGGGGCTCGGGTTTTGGCAACTTTGTGTTTTTGGGTGTAATTCGAGTTATTTCGATTGGGTTATGTTCCTCTAGCCTATTTTGATGTATTCCTATTGGTTTTGATCAGATTCGACACTCTTGGAGGTTGATTCTCGTGGCAAGGGCATTGCAGACTAGTGTTTGAGCCGGTTCTAGGTGAGTAATTGGTATGTATGATGACCTAAGGGTTTGAAACCCCAGTATATAACTATTTGACGTTGTATTGAGGCGAGACACATACTCTACTGTGAGTGCGGGGTCAATTGTATTTGGAGACTATGGCTTAGTCCGACTGTGTAGTATTATACTATGTTGTTGGCTATAAATGAGCCGGTAAACCTCCTACTTGGATGGTTGTGGTTATATTAGGGCTGTAAGCCAGTTATTTTGATCCCGCGAGGATCGTTATCATTGATTTTATGATTATAGCATGTTATCATGATATCAGTCCTGAGATAAGCACTATCTAAAATGATTTTTCAAACTCTGGTATTTCTGAACACCGATTTCTATTATCATTGTTAAAAAATGATTTCAAAATGATAAATTGTTGTGCCTGTGAGGTTTGCATTGCATGTAGCTAGACTGGTAGTGGATTGGGCTGCATGCCGCAGCATGTCACTGATATTGCGCTTGGGCTGTAGGAGCCCCTCCGGAGTCTGAACCCCCACAGTGAGCGTGGGTACCCAAATAGATCGGGCTACGCGCCGTATCGATCATGTTCATGCATCTGCATTGCATTTAGACATATCTATTGTACCGTCTTAGCTGTCATTGCTTTATCTGATATTTATACTCATGAAAAGGATAAAAAAGGTATTATATCGCTTTGCTGAGTGGTTTATTGTAACGTCCCGACCCGTCGTTATGGGAGTTACCACCCCGTTTTCTTCATTTTATACTTTAATATGCTAATTTAAATGTGTTTGGAGAGTTAGAAGAAAATATAATTGAATCTTGATATAAATGAGACAATAAACCTCTTTATGAGAAGAATAGTTTGTAAAAGTCAACCAAATATTGATCGATGAGTTAGAAAGCTCGGAATGGATTTCTGATGATGCGACTAGTTTCGGGGGATGATTTATGACTTAGGATAGCAATCAGAATCGCATTCGGAGGTCTGGTGTAGATTTAGGCATGAATTGGCTAAGCTTGAATTTTGGCGAATTTTGAACGGTAGGTGAGTTTTGATCCAGGGCTCGAAATTAAATTCCAAGAGTTGTAGTAGCTCCATTGGGTGATTTTAGATATGCGTGCAAAATTTCAGGTCATTCGGAGGTATTTAGGTCGGGTTTTAGATCAAATGTTAGTTTAGGAAGTTTTAATGAAACTTAAGCTAGAATCCGTGAGAATTCGATGATTTTGATGATTATAATGGTGTTTTTATGTTACGAAAAAGTTTGAATGAGGTAATGTGATCTATTTGTGCTTTTAGTTGAGGTCCCGGGGACCTCGGGATGTTTTCGGGAGGTTAAACGAGAAAATTTTGAAGTTATAATAGGTCTATGATTCTGGCTTCTGGTATTTTCGCATATGCGAATTAGGACCACAGAAGCGTTTCCACAGATGCGGCGATTTGAATGCAAAAGCAACCAGGAGAGGCTGGACATGGCTCCGCAGAAGCGAGGAAAAATCTCGTAGAAGCGAGATTTGGCTGGCAAGGGATTTTCGCAGAAGCGGATAAAGAACCGTAGGAGCGGTCTCGCAGGTGTAATATTTGGGCCGCAGAAGCGGTCTTGGACCTTTATTGAAAAGTCATAGAAGCAACATAAATTCTACAGAAGCCGACATGGCTAAGCGAGTAAATTTTCGCAGAAGCGGAAATCGTCAGTGATTTAATGAGAATAGTGTATCGAAATTTCACAGTTTAGAAAAAAACAACTTTTGACTTCGGGGAGAGACGAATCACGAGAGTTTTCAAGGAGAAACAGTGGGAATTCATCAGGTAAGGGTTCGTAAACTCGAATTATGTTATTATAATGCAAAAACATAGATTAAACGCCCCAAAAACTGAGGATTTAAGTGAAAAATATGGTGGTTAGGGCTTGGAAATTTAGGAAGATGAAAATGGAACTTGAGGGGTCAAACGGACTCCATTTTCGATAAAATTTATATGGACGGACTCGTGGAGAGATGAGGAATCCATTGGTATGAATTTTGGAATTTTTCAAGAAGGGGGACCGGGGCTCGGGTTTTACTAACTTGGTGCATTATTGCGTTTTTCAAGTAAATTTGATTGGGTGATGTTTCTTTGACCCATATTGATGTAATTGCTGTGGTTTTGACTAGATTCGATGCACGAGGTGGCAAATTCGAAGGGAAAAGGCATCGCGGACGAGTCCACGGCCGGCTAGAGGTGAGTAGTTAGTGTATATTGTAGCCTGAGGGTTTGAAACCCCAGCTTAGCACATTGTGATGCTATTAGGGCGTGACTCGCACCCCATGGCAGGTGCGAGATTGGTTATGATTGGGGATTGAGACTTGGTCCATCCCGAATATGAATAATATTATATTGGCGGTTGAAACGCATGCTGTGTCAAGTATATATGTGGGCTATAAGCCATGTTTGGGGCATTGTGCCGACCTGTAGTATCCCTATGAGATAGGTATATATGTGATAGCTTGGTTTGCTTAATTAGTGATCTCAGTCCTGGTTTGAAATCACTATTATGAAATTCTAAGTCACATGTTCTTGGAAAATTAAATAAAAATTAAAGTATTTTCATTATTAATGAACTGGAACCTGGAAAAATAAATAATTGGAACTGTTGTATAACTCATATGCATGTTGTGGACTGAGGATGGACCGGGCTGCACGCCACAGCAGATGATATGAATATTGCGCTTGGGCTGAAGGAGCCCCTCCGGAGTCTGTACACACCCCAGTGAGCGCCGTCGACGTTAAACGGATTGGGCTACGCGCCGTAGCAGTCATGTGCATTTCACTGCATTTTTTTCTGTAAATTATCTATGCTAATTGTGATTTGTTATTGTTGTTAGTTCGTAGTAGGTATCAGACTGTAGTTTAGCTTTGCTCTGTGGTATTCTGTGGATTTCCTGCTTTCATCTATTATTATATACTTTTTACTCACTGAGTACTTAGTACTCACCCCTACTCCGTGCACCTTTGTGTGCACATTCAGGTCATAGGAGGGTTAGACGAGCACTCCAGCCTTTATCAGAGTTATTCGAGTTGCTGAGGTAGCTGCCGGCGTTCGCAGAACCTAGCTCCTATTTTCATTCAATTATTACTATATGTTTCAGACTTGAGTATTTCATTCAGTATTTCTATTACCATTCAGTTTTGTTTAGAGGATCTAGACTTGTGACCCCAGATCTTTTGGGAGTGTCATTTCGGTTTTCGCACTTCTCAGAATTTATTCATATTATTATTATTGGAGTAATTATTGACTCATATATTCTTCTTGAGTTGTCCTTTTGGGACTGGTTTTCTATTTGGAATCAATTGTTGGTCTGACTTGCCTACCTTTAGGGTTGGGCGCCATCACGACCGAATTTGGTTTGTGACAAGTTGGTATCAGATCCTAGGTTACTAGGCTCTCACGGATCGGTATGTAGACGTCCGTATCTATCCTCGGGAGGCTACAGAACTTTCAGAAACACTTCACTTTCTTGGATTCATATCGTGCGGTTGGTGTTATCTCGAAACTAAATTATTCCATATTCTACTCTCTCGTAGATGGCGAGAACACGTGCTAGCAAACGTGGCGGACGACCACCAGTGGCACCAGAGGCCGTCGTCGTGGCAGAGGTAGGGCAGCAGTGACAGCACCTGCTGACCTACCAGCTGACCAGACTCAAGGTCAGATCCCAGCGCCAGTGGCCCAGATTCATGATCAGGTCCTAGCTGCACGCAACCCAACATCTCAGGTTCAGGCACCGGCAGTGTCCATTGAGATACCAGGTCTTCAGGAGACCTTAGCACAGATCATATCAGTGTTTACTGGCTTAGCTCAGGTGGTTGCGGCCTCTACTGCAACAACTTCTTCACAGGCAGGGGGAGGAAATCAGACCCCCATTGCCTGCACACCAGAGCTGGTAGTTCAGGGTTTACAGGCACCTGAGGCAGCTCCAGCTCAGCCAGTTTAGCCGGCTGCACCAGTCACTCCAGCCCCAGCTCATGTGGTTCCAGCTATGCTTGATGACGAGCAACATCGATTGGAGAGGTTCGGGAGGCTACAACCTCCAGCGTTCAGCAGTGTTGAGGGCGAGGATGCCTAGGTTTTTCTGGATACATTTCAGCGTATGCTTCATACTGAGGGTATTCTGGAGTCTAGTGATGTTGCTTTCACTACCTTCCAGTTCACAGGACCAACATTTCATTGGTGGGAGGATTTTGAGAGGCGTAGGCGTGTTGGGGCAGCGTCCCTCACTTGGCAGCAGTTCTCCACGGTATTTCTGGAGAAGTATGTGCCCCAATTTCAGAGAGAGGAGCTGCGTCATCAGTTCGAGTGGTTGAATCAGGGTGATATGTCAGTGACTCAGTACGAGTTGAGGTTTACACTGCTAGCTCGGCATGTCATGTGGATGATTCCGATAGATCGTGATAGGATCAGGAGATTTGTGGATGGTCTTAACTATCCTATCCGTATATTAATGACTAGAGAGAGGGCTTCAACAGTTACTTTTGAGGAAGTGGTTAATGCGACTCATCAGATTGAGACAGACCACCGTCGAGAGCGTGAGGAGAGGGAGGCTAAGAGGCCTCGGGGTACAGGTAGTTACAGTGGTGCTCCATCTAGGGGCCAGTCTCAACACAGCAGAGGTCGTTCCTTTAGATCTCCTCAGTCAGGCTGTGCAGAGTCTAGTGGAGCTTCATCAGACCATGGTCGTCAGGGTCATCAGGGCCAGTAGGGTCGTTAGCAGAGCCAGCCCGCACTAAGTGCCCTCCCAGATCAGAGCTCTGCTCATGTCCTTCAGCTCAGGGTTCATCTGCAACGAGGGGTTCTCAACAGTCCCTTTCTCCAGCTTCTGGCCGTTGCTTTGAGTGTGGTGAGTTTGGCCATATTAGTAGGGAGTGTCCCTAGTTGCTTCGTAAGCGATCTCAGCAGAGGGACCAGCCCTCGTCTTCTGCTCCTGTTTCTTCAGCACCAGCTCATTCAGCTAGGAGTGGTGGTTAGGTAGCCAGGGGTCGCCCTAGGGGTGAGGATCGTTCTGGCAGAGGCCAGGCTCGTTTATATGCTCTTCTGGATAGAAAGGATGCTAGTGCCTCAGATGCGGTCATTTCAGGTATTATCTCAGTCTGCTACAGGGATGCTTCCGTCTTATTTGATCCCGGATCCACTTATTCCAATGTTTCTTCCTATTTTGCACATCATTTGGGTATGACCCATGGTATTCTAGCCTTGCCCATTCATGTGTCTACCTCGGTGGACGATACTATTTATTGTGGATCAGGTATACCGATCCTGTCTTGTTACTATTGGGGGTCTGGAGACTCGAGTTGACTTATTATTATTGGGCATGGTGGATTTCGACGTGATTCTAGGCATGGATTGGTTATCTCCTTACCATGCGATTCTGGACTGTCATGCCAAGACACTCACATTAGCTATTCCAGGTAATTCGAGGATCGAGTGGCATGGCATTGTGAGCACGTGATTTTTGCCCTAAGCAAACAAATTCTAATATAAAAATAAAAATAAGATTTTTGATGTGCAATTATGTGCTTTAATTGAAATACTTGTGTGTTTGTTGTTAAAAATAAGTTTGAAATTAAAACTACAAAAAAGAATCAATTAGAAAATGTCACAAAAATAGGAAATATTAGAAAAATCAACAAAAATACACAAATATCGGAAAAACAAAGAAAATGGCAAAACATATCATAAAATACCAGAAAAATCAGGAAAAATAGGAAAATAAAAGAAATATAACAATTGGAAATAAATATAAAAAGAGAAAATGAAATACAAAAGGAAAATACCAAGAAAATAATTAAAATACAAGAAAAAATTACAAAAATACAATAAATTGGGCTGAAATATGAAATACAGGCCCAAATGTGTAATACAGCCCAAGGGAATGGCCGTCTGCCTAAGCTTAAAACCAAACGACGACGTAAGGGTCAATTTAATCATCACCGTTGATGAAAATAATCAACGGATCACAAAAGGCGGCCTAGTAGAAAACTAAACGACGTTGTATAGGAATCTAATCTTGACCGTCCAAGGAATTGATCAGACGGATGTGTTTGATGGCTTGGTAGGAATTAAAACGACGCAGTGTAACAAATTGATCTTGGCCATCCATATTTTAACATCTAACGGGTACAAGGAGGCCTCTTACTTAATGGAATGATGCCATTTTAAGGGAAGAGATCCTGGCCATTGATCTCAGTTGATCCAAAGGCCAGGATCACGCGAGACTAAAGGGGTATATAAGTCCCAAACTCTCGTTCATTACACACATTATACACCCATATACAGACTCAAACCCTAGTCGCCTTCTTCATCATCTTCTTCATCTCGTCTCTCATGGAGAACTGCCGGAATGGCCTGAAACCATGGCCGTCTCTGGCTCAAACCACCATCAAACCTCTTATCCCTCATCCTCACATACCACAACCACCTTGAAAACCCCAGAAAACCAAAAGCCCCTTCTTTCTTGAAAGTCCGGTCGCTGGAATCCTAGCCGGCAACCTTTAACTTATGAACCGGTATCCCATCTTTACACCATATAACCACCTCAAAGAGGCCTTTCACCTTATCTAGGTGGCTAGCCTCAAATCAAGCCGGAACTGCTCGAATAAAGAAAAAAGCTCGCCGGAACCCTACTCTGGCGACCACCCAAAACATAACCCACCACCAAAACCCCTCAAACAATACCCAGACCATCCCTTACCCACCAAAAACCTCAAAATAAAGCCCCATCGGAAAGATATGATATTCAGAAGACTTTAAATCTTCAATAACTTTTGAAGCCTGGAAATAACAAAAGAAAAGAAAGAAGAAAGAAAGAAGAAGGAAAGAAACAAAAGAAAGAAAGAAAAAAGAAAGAAGAAGGAAAGAAAGAAAAGAAAGAAAAAAAAAGAAAGAAAAGAGATCCTGAAAGCTATGTTTTTCCTTACCCTTCTTCTTCTTTGCCTATTTGCCTACTGTAAATGTTCTTGATATTCTTGTTAGTCTGTGTTCGTTGCATGCTTAAGATCTATTCTATTTCTTTATACATGCCTAGTCTGTTTTAGCACTTTAGGATTTTTAATAATTTTTATACATGAATCATGGTTAAAATATGCTTCTTTATGTGGTTTGTTCATCATGCCTTATCTGAAATTATGCTTTGGTTAATTGGGATTCAACCATTATCAAAACTTCTCTCTCAATATAGAAACATAATAATCGATTTCCAAATAACAGAATAGATCAACAGAGGTCATTTTATTTCATAAAGTTCTGGAATACATATTCATCAATACTAATTGTGGACCCTAATCACTAATTAAACAATAACAGGACCCAAAAACTGTAATATGATTAGGAAAAAAAATAACAAATATAGTATTTGATAGGTTTGGACTTATAAAATAACAGGATGAGCCTCGTATAAAATAAAACATGCGGGGCCCCCATATGAACATTAATAAGAATATTAGATTCGGGAAGACCGTTTAGAAAATTTTACGGTCTTTCCTAAAGATAATAAGATGTAGACGTTATAGGCACGATTAAAATATACATTCCTAAATACGAGTGCACATTTATGTGACTCAAATCTCAATTTCCGGCGAAGCTGAAACGTATTACTCACAGGCGTACTGGTTGCATTGTGACCCGAAATGCATTTTCGCAACGTCGCAAGTCATTAAAATATCAAAATGGGATGTTCACATTTTGTAAGAGCATATAAAGAAATCAATTAAGTCAAAAACGACAGTTGATCGACCGTGCTAAAACCACGGAATTCGGGAGTGCCTAACACCTTCTCCCGGGTTAACAGAATTCCTTATCTGGATTTCTAGTTTCGCGGACTATTAAAACAGAGTCAATTTCCTCGGATTCGGGATTAAACTGGTGACTTGGGACACCATTATCTTCCCAAGTGGCGACTTTGAAATCTAAATAAATCCCGTTCCGATTGTCCTTAAAGTGGGAAAACTCCTTCCTTGTTGTTATTATTATATCCTATCTCGGGGTGTATTAGTAATTAACAGGGTATACCTTATTCTTCGGAAAAAGGGTAGTAAAAAGGGAGGTGTGACAGGCGTGACTGATTATGTATCCGACAGGGTGATTTCCTTTCTGAAAGCCCAACGAATGATTGGGAAGGGTTGTCTATCTTATTTGGATTTCATTAGAGATGTTGAGGTCGAGACACCTAGTCTTGATTCGGTCCTCGTCGTGAGGGATTTTTCGGATGTATTTCCAGCAGTCCTGCCGGACATGCCGCCGAACAGGGATATCGATTTCGATATTGACTTGGTGCCAGGGCACTCAGCCCATTTCTATTCCACCCTACCGCATGGCACCAGCTGAGTTAAAAGAGTTGAAAGAACAACTTCGGGAACTCTTAGATAAAGGGTTCATTCACCCGAGTGTGTCACCTTGGGGTGCACCGGTATTATTCTTAAAGAAGAAAGATGGCACAATGAGAATGTGCATTGATTACAGACAGTTGAACAAGGTGACAGTAAAGAATAAGTACCCATTACCTCGTATTGAGGACTTGTTTGATCAGCTTCAATGAGAAAGTGTACTCTCTAAGATTGACCTTCGATCGGGTTCTCACCAGTTGAAGATTAGGGATTCAGACGTTATGAAGACAGCTTTTAGAACGAGATATGGGCACTATGAATTTCTGGTGATGTCTTTTGGGCTGACTAATGCCCATCCGCATTCATGCACTTGATGAACATTGTGTTTCGGCCGTACCTTGATTCTTTCATGATCGTATTTATTGATGATATCCTGGTGTACTCACGCAGCTAGAAGGAGCACGCACAACACTTGAGGGTGGTATTGTAGATATTGAGAAAGGAAAAGCTTTGTGCAACATTCTCTAAGTGTGAGTTCTGGCTTGATACTGTGACTTTTCTGGGACATGTAGTGTCCAGTGATGGTATTCGGGTTGACCCACAGAAAGTCGAGGCTGTGCAGAATTGGCCCCTTCCTCAGCTACGGAGATCCGGAGTTTCCTCGGCTTGGCAGGCTATTACCGCCGGTTTGTTCAGGGCTTTTCATCTATTGCTTCACCTTTGACTAAGTTGACACGGAAGAATGCTCCATTTGTGTGGTCCGATGAATGTGAGGAGAGCTTCTAGAAGCTCAAGGCGGCTTTGACCACAGCTCCGGTACTTGTGTTTCCATCAGCTTCAGGGTCTTATACGGTGTATTGCGATGCTTCGAGAGCTGGGATCGATTGTGTATTGATGTAGGAGGGTAGATTTATTGCATATGCTTCTCGTCAGTTAAAGCCCCATGAGAAGAACTACCATGTTCACGACTTAGAGTTAGCTGCCATTGTTCATGCCTTGACGATTTGGAGGCATTACTTGTATGGTGTATCTTATGATGTATATATAGACCACTGTAGCATTCAGCATTTATTTAACCAGAAAGATCTCAATTTGAGGTAGCAGATATGGCTTGAATTGCTTAAAGACTATGATATTACCATTTTATATCATCCCGGGAAGGCCAATGTGGTGGCCGATGCTTTAAGCCGAAAGGCTATTAGTATGGGCAGCTGGGCATACATTCCAGTTGGGGAGAGGCCCCTTGTAGTTTATGTTCAGGCGTTAGCCAATCAGATGGTAAGGCTGGATATTTCTGAGCCCAATCGGGTGATGGCTTGCGTGGTATCTCAGTCTTCCTTATATGACCGTATTCGAGAGCGCCAATATGATGATCCACACTTGCTTGTCCTTAAGGATAGATTTCAGCATGATAATGCCAGAGATGTCACTATTGATAGTGATGGTGTGTTGCGGATGCAGGGCCAGATATGCGTGCCCAATGTTGATGGCCTTCGTGAGTTGATATTGGAGGAGGCCCACAGCTCGCGGTATTCTATTCATCCAGGTGCCGCAAAGATGTATCGGGATTTGAGGCAGCATTACTGGTGGAGAAAGATGAAGAAAGATATTGTGAATCATGTAGCACGGTGCCTAAACTGTCAGCAGGTCAAGTATGAGCATCAGAGGCCTGGTGGTGTATTCCAGCGTATTGATATTCCCGAGTGGAAGTGGGAAAGGATCACTATGGACTTTGTTAGTGGACTCCCTCGGACAGCGAGGAAGTTTGACTCAACTTGGGTGATTGTGGATAGGCTGACCAAGTCAACTCATTTCATTCCTGTGTATACTACATACTCATCAGAGCGGTTAACAGAGATATTCATCCGCGAGATTGTGAGATTGCACGGAGTTCGCATTTCTATCATATCAAACAGAGGTACCCAGTTCACTTCTCAGTTCTAGAGGACATTTCAGCAAGAATTGGGTTCACAGGTAAAGCTGAGCACAGCATTTCACCCACAGACGGATGGACAGTCCGAGCGTACAATTTAGATACTGGAGAACATGTTGCGTGCTTGTGTCATTGATTTTAGTGTTCATGGGCTGATTACTTGCCTCTTACAGTGTTTGCTTATAATAATAGCTATCAGACCAGCATTCAGATGGCACCATATGAAGCCTTATATGGGAGGCGATGTAGGTCTCCAGTCGGTTGGTTTGAGCTCGGCGAGGCTAGATTATTGGGGACAGATTTAGTTTAGGATGACTTAGACAAGTTGAAGGTGATTCAGGAGAGGCTTCGCACAGCTCAGTTGCGTCAAAAGAGTTATGCAGACCGGAAGGTCCGAGATGTATCTTATTCAGTGGGCGAGAAGGTGTTGCTGAAGGTTTCGCCTATGAAGGGCATTATGAGGTTTGGAAAGAAAGGAAATATGAGCCCAAGGTTCATTCGACCTTTTGAGGTGCTTAGGAAAGTTGGGGAGGTGGCCTATATGCTTGCTTTGCTACCCATCTTGTCGGGCGTTCACCCGATGTTCCATGTATCTATGCTCCGGATGTATGTTGGAGATCCGTCACATGTATTAGACTTCAGCACGATAAAGCTGGATGAGGACTTGACCTATGATGTGGAGCCGGTAGCCATTTTGGGTCGACATGTTCGTAAGTTGTGGTCCAAGGATATAACTTCGGTGAAAGTGCAGTGGAGAGGTCGTCCCGTGGAGGAAGAAACTTGGGAGACCGAACAGGAGATGCGGGGCAGATATCCACACCTATTTGAGACTCCAGGTATGTTCCTTAACCCGCTCGCGGACGAGCGTTTGTTTAAGTTGGGGAGAATTTAACGACCTGACCCGTCGTTACGGGAGTTACCGCCCCATTTTCTTCATTTTATACTTTAATATGCTAATTTAAATCTGTTTGGAGAGTTAGAAGCAAATTGAATGGAATCTAGATAGAAATAAGGCAATAAACCTCTTTATGAGAAGAATAGTTTAGAAAAGTCAACCGAATGTTGACCGATGAGTTAGAAAGCTTGGAATGGATTTATGATGATGCGACTAGTTTTGGGGGATGATTTATGACTTAGGAGAGCAATCAGAATCAAATTCGGAGGTTCAGTGTAGATTTAGCCTTGAATTGGCTAAGTTTGAATTTTGGCGAATTTCGAACGGTAGGTGATATTTTGATCCGGGGCTCGGAATGAAATTTTTAGAGTTGCAGTACTTCCGTTATGTGATTTTGGATATGCGTGCAAAATTTCAGGTCATTCGGAGGTGTTTAGGTCAGGTTTTAGATCAAATATTAGTTTCGGAAGTTTTAGTTATACTTAGGCTTGAATTCATGAGAATTCGATGATTTTGATGTTTATGATGGTGTTTTTATGTTATAAGCAAGTTTGAATGAGGTAATGTGATGTATTTTTGCTTTTGGTTGAGGTCCTGGGGGCCTCGGAATGTTTTCGGGAGGTTAAACGGGAAAATTGTGAAGTTATAACAGGTGTGTGATTCTGGATTCTGGTATTTTCGCATCTACGGAAATATGACCGCAGAAGCGGTTCCGCAGATGCGGCCATTTGAACGCAAAAGCGACTAGGAGAGGCTGGACATGGCTCCGTAGAAGCGAGATTTGGCTGGCAAGGGATTTCCGCAGAAGCGGACAAAGAGCCGCAGGAGCGGTATTGTAGGTGCGATATTTGGGCCACAGAAGCGGTCCTGGCCCTTATTGAAAAGTCGCAGAAGATACATAAATTCCGCAGATGCGAACTCGCATAAGCGAGTAAATTTCCTTAGAAGCGGAAATCGTCAGTGATTTAATGAGAACAGTGTATCGAAATTTTGGAGTTTAAAAAAAAAACAACTTTTGACTTCGGGGAGAGACGAATTGCGAGGGTTTTCAAGGAGAAATAGTGGGAATTCATCAGGTAAGAGTTCTTAAACTCGAATTATGTTATTATAACGCAAAAACATAGATTAAATGCCCCAAAAACTAAGGATTTAAGTGAAAAACATGGTGGTTAGGGCATGGAAATTTAGGAAGATGAAAGTGGAAGTTGAAGGGTCAAACAGACTCCATTTTTGATAAAATTTATATGCACGGACTCGTGGCGAGATGAGGAATCCGTTGGAATAAATTTCGGAATTTTTTGAGAAATGGGCCCGAGGCTCAGATTTTACTAACTTGGTGCATTATTGCGTTTTTCAAGTAAATTTAATTGGGTGATGTTTCTTTGACCTATATTGATGCAATTGCTGTGGTTTTGACTAGATTCGACGCACGAGGAGGCAAATTCGAAGGGAAAAGGCATCGCGGACGAGTCCACGGCCGGCTAGAGGTGAGTAGTTAGTGTATATTGTAGCCTGAGGGTTTGATAACCCTGGCTTAGCACATTGTGACACTATTAGGGCGTGACTCGCACCCCATGGCAAGTGCGGGATTGGTTATGACTGGGGATTGGGACTTGGTTCATCCCGAATATGAATAATATTATATTGGCGCTTGAAACGCATGCTGTGTCAAGTATATATGTGGGCTATAAGCCATGTTTGGGGCATTGTGCCGACCTATAGTATCTATCCCTAAGGGATAGGTATGTATGTGATAGCTTGGTTTGCTTAATCACTGATCTCAGTCCTGGTTTGAAATCACTATTATCAAATTCTAAGTCATATGTTCTTGGAAAATTAAATAAAAATTAAAGTATTTTCATTATTAATGAACTGGAACCTAGAAAAATAAATAATTTGAACTGTTGTGTGACTCATATGCATGTTGTGGACTGAGGATGGATCAGGCTGCACGCCGCAGCAGATGACTTAAATATTGCGCTTGGGCTGAAGGAGCCCCTCCGAAGTTTGTACACACCTCTAGTGAGCGCCGTCGACGTTAAACGGATCGGGCTACGTGCCTAGCGGTCATGTGCATTGCATTGCATTTTTATCTGTAAATTATCTGTGCTAATTGTGATTTGTTGTTGTTGTTAGTTCGTAGTAGGTATCAGACTGTAGTTTAGCTTTGCTATGTGGTATTCTGTGGATTTCCTACTTTTAGCTATTATTATATACTTTTTACTCACTGAGTACTTAGTACTCACCCCTACTCCATGTACCTTTGTGTGCAGATTCAGGTACACTGGAGGGTTAGACGAGCACTCCAGCCTTTATCAAAGTTATTCGAGTTGCTGAGGTAGCTGCCGGCATTCGCAGAACCTAGCTCATCTTTTCATTCAGTTATTACTATATGTTTAAGACTTGAGTATTTCATTCAGTATTTCTATTACCATTCAGTTTTGTTTAAAGACTCTAGACTTGTGACCCCAGATCTTTTGGGAGTGTCATTTCGGTTTTCGCACTTCTCAGTATTTATTCATATTTTTATTGTTGGAGTAATTATTGACTCATATATTCTTCTTGAGTTGTCCTTTTGGGACTGATTTTCTATTTGGAATCAGTTGTTGGTCTGGCTTGCCTAGCTTTAGTGCTGGGCGCCATCACGACGGGATTTGGGTTGTGACATTTATTGGGTATTTTTACCTTCAATATCTTTATCCGTGCTTATTACCACTGAGTTGGAAGTACTCACACTACTCCCTGCACCTTGTGTGTAGATCCAGGTTCATCACAGCAGGGCTGACTTCCCAGTTGCTCCAGAGCTCATTTACAGACTATCGAGGTAGCTGCTTGGCCTCCGCAGGACCCGACTTTCCTTGTTATCCCTTTTCTTTGATTTTTCGCATTTTGTCAGACACTTATGTATTCAATATTATTGTGACACTCTTGGTAGAGGATCCTGACTCATGACCCTAGATTCTGTGGGGAGTATTATGCTATTTTGGGGGGGGGGGTATTGTGCTATTTTGGGATATTTTTTGCTGCTTAAGCTAGATTTTGTATCTTTCTTATCACTGTTAATGATTTTAAAGTAAAGTGAGAGCTGGTAGCTCGGTGTTTTGAAAGGTTGGTCAGGCTGGCCTAGCAATATGCTGGGCGCCATCATGATCGGGTTTGGGGTTGTGACACAATTTTTGCGGATTACCAGGCTGCTTCTGCGGTCTCTCAAATCCACGACCAACCGCTTCTGCGGTCTACCCATCGCAGAAGCGATTTCGCTTCTGCAGAACAAAGTCCGCTTCTGTGGTTCCTGGCCAAACGTCCAATTCTTCTTCTATACTCCCTCCTTCCGTAGGTGCGGTCCCGCATCGGCGATCCCAGCTTCCTTACCTATATCCGCATCTGCGGTCTCCCTTCTCGCTTTTGCGGGGCCGCTTCTGCAGTTCCATTTCCGCAGAAGCAGAAATACCAACAACCAGCAACACCAGCCTTCCTAAAATTACATTTTTGGTCTGTTAACCATCCGGAATCCACCCGAGGCCCCCGGTACCCCAACCAAACATACCAACCTATCCCAAAACACATTACAGACTTGCTCGAGGCCACAAATTATAACAAACAATGCCAAAATCATGAATTACACTACGATTCAAGCTTTATGAACTTTGAACTTTCCAACTTCTATTTCCAATGTTTAAACCCATCAAATCACGTCTGATTGACCTCAAATTTTGCACACAAACCATATCTGACATTGTAGACCTACTCACACTTCTAAAATTTGATTCCGACCCCGATATCAAAAAGTCAACCCCCCAAACCCTCCAAAAACATTCAATTTTCTATCTTTAGCCAAATGGCTTCAAAATGGTCTACGGACCTCTGAATTCCCTTCCGATCGTGCTCCCAACTCCAGAATCACCATACGGAGCTATTCCTACTCATGGAATCCCAAACGAACATTGATAACACTGAAACACACTTCAAGCCAAACTTATGAGATTTCTTCTCAAATGCTAACTTCTACAATAGACGCTAAAACGCTCTCGTTATCCAAAACCCGCATCGGGCATACGCACAAATCCGAAATCATCATACAAACCTGCTAGAGCTTTTAGATTCCGATTCTGATGTTGTTTACTCAAAATTCCAATCCCAGTTCATTCTTTCAACTTTAAGCTCCCGAAATAATATTTCTCTTCTCGAATCAACTCTGAACTTCCCGATATTCAATTCTGACCATGCGTACAAGTCATAATACCTTAAATGAAGTTGTTCATGGCCTCCAACTGCTGAACGGAGCGCTAGAACTCAAAATAACCAGCCGGTTCGTTACATTTTCTCCCACTTAAACATACGTTCGTCCTCTAACGTGCTGAACTGTACTGGAGTAGTCCGAAATCACTGTTTAGCACCCCACACACCTGACCGTTCTACCAAAACTTAGCTGAGCACATAAGCTCGATAAATTCTGAAAATGTTTCCTTTATTCACGCAAATAAGCCTTAGAGCTTGATTCCAACACACGTAATCCTATGCTAGGCATGTTTCCAACATACGATCACTATATTACTCACTACATGCTCTATCAAACACAACGTCATAACTTTGCTAAATTCTTTTTTTGCGACAATAAATCCACAGGACCACGATAATATTCTCTATTCAACTTAGCCAAAATCCTACTGATCCGATGCTCCCATTGCACCCCATGACATATGCAGGTCTTACTCTAACCTTTACCATACCGCCACGATGGAAGAGATGTACCATCATTCATAATCAGTTGCCGAGTCAATCAAAACATTAGGCCTACACACCTGACAAGACCTTCCCCTCATTCTGAACCCGATAATGGGCTTATCTCCATTGTAAGCACATGATTTTTGCCCTAAGCAATTTTATTCCAAAAATTTCAAATAAAATGATTTCTTTACCATTTTTGCGGATTTTTGTTGAAATTGGTGTTAATTGTTGCATTTTAATTCATATTAAAAAAATACAAAAAATATACACATGCATTAGGGGGTTTAATTTTACAAATAATTCATTTTAAAAGAAATATAAAAAATATTATTTTTGTGAATTACCATAAAAAAGATATGAATTAGTATAAACAATTTAATAAATAAAATACAAAAATACAAAAGAAAAAAAATACAAAAAATATAAAAGAAAAAGAAAATACAGAAATACAAAGGGAAAGTAAAATACAGAAAATAATAGTACAAAAATAATACAATACAAAAATACAAGTGAAATAATTATAAAAAATATAAAAAATGAAGAAAATACAAGAATTGTTAATTGGGCCAAATTTAATGACCCAAATCAGAAGTAACCGCCCAGGCCCAAAGGAATGGCACCCGGTCTGCCCAGTCCAAGCTAAAACGACTCCGTTTAGGTGTAGCTAAATCTAGACCATTGAAATGCTTTGATCCAACGGCCCTGATACACAGTCCTTGAATAAAAGAAACGACATCGTGTTGTGACGTCAATCAAGACCGTTCGTTCATTTGATCTAATGGACATGGTCATGACTTCATTAAACCCAAACGGTGCCGTTTAAGGTGTAGTGAATCTGAGCCGTTGATTTATGTGATCCAACGGTCTCATTTTATTAATAGATTTTATATATACAAAATGTTACACCCTTTTTCATTTCATACCCTTCTTCTTCATTAGCCAACCCTAGCTGCCCTGATATTCCCCCAAAGCCCCGCGCGAACCCTATTGGTGGGAGACATCAGTTACGCCAATAACTCCACCCTTAACACCATAGACACCTCTCAACCTCCCCTTCCCACCCCTCTACTTCTTTTTCCTCAAATAAGTTTGCATCTTCTCGAATCTTCAAATAAATATCGCCGGAACCCTAGTTTCGGCGAACAACCCTTCACCCAAAACGAACCAAAATCACACCAGAAACACCCCTTGACACCCTTAAACCCATTATGAAGCACTTAAGTCCCAAAAACCCATGGAACACCAAAAATGCTTAAAAGAAGTCTGCTGGAGGCCCAAGAGTCCAAGAAAGTGAATACTCTAAACCCCTGACACTCTGAGAAGTCTTTTAAACTAAAAGAGAAGAAATAATGAAAGGAAGAAGGAAAGAAAGAAAAGAAAAGTCCGAAAAATAAAAGCTAAGTGTTCTGACTATTTCTTTTGATTTTTCTTTTATTTCTCTTTGAATGCATGTCTCTGATTCTTGATAGTCTAGACTTTTTGATTATTATTTTTAGTTTTTGATTCGTCTAAAATTAATACTGGTTTGAAAAAGGATAAAAGATAAAGAACTAATTTTTAGCCTTTGATAATTTTCTGTGTTGATTGTTGATATTAATTAGGATTTAATAAGAATTAAATGTTTGGTTGATTAGTTTCTAGAAATTTTAGATTTTGATTATCATTGATTTCGATTTCTATCTTTGCTGAAATTGATAATTAGAAGTAATTGGATTTCCAGTAGATTTGATTGTGTTTGTTTTAGTTTCAGAAATTTGTTAATGAGTAATTAGTAATTGATTTCGGAATAATTGGTAGCTAATTGTCACGACTCCAAAACCCGGTCGTGATGGCGCCCAGCACATTGCTAGGCCAGCCTGACCAACTTTTCAAAAAATTGAGCTACCATCTCTCACTTTACCTTTAAAGTATTAACAGTAATAAGAAAAGATATAAAATCTGGCAGAAACTATGAAATTATCCCAAACAATACAATACTCCCCACAGAATCCGGGTCACGAGTTAGGAGCCTCTACCAAGAGTGTCATAATAGTATTGATAACATAAGTGTTTGACAAAATGCGGAAAAGCAAGAAATGATAACATGGAAGGTCGGGTCCTGCGAACGCCAAGCAGCTACCTCGACAATCCGTAAATGCTCTGGAGTAGTTGGGAAGTCAACCCTACTGTGAAGTACCTGGATCTGCACACAAGGTGGAGGGAGTTGTGTCTATACTTCCAACTCAGTGGTAATAAGCACGGACAAAGATATTGAAGGTAAAAATACCCAATAAACCACTAAGCAAAGCTATGCAATAATTCTCTTTTATCCTTTTCAGCAGTATAAATAATAGATAAAGCAATGACAGTTAAGACAGTATAAGTTGTATAACAGATATGTCTAAATGCAATGCAGATGCATGAACATGAATGCTACGGCGCATGGCCCGATCCATTTGGGTACCCGCACTCACTGTGGGGGTTTAAACTCTGGAGGGGCTCCTACAACCCAAGCACAATATAAGTGATATACTACAGCGCGCAGCCTGATCCACTATCAGTCCAACTACATGCAATGCAAGCCTCACATGCACAATAAATTATCATTTTGAAATCCTTTTTATCAGTAATAGTAGAAACCAGTGTTCAGAGATACCAGAGTTTGGAAAATTGTTTTAGACAGTGTTCAGCTCAGGACTGATATCATGATAACATGCTATAATCATAGAAGCAATGACAACGATCCTTACAGGATCCAAATAACTGGATCACAGCCTGAATATAATCACAACCATCCAAGTAAGAGGTTTACCGGCTCATTTGTAGCCAACAACATAGTATAATACTACACAGTCAGACTAATCCATAGTCCCCAATCATAATCGACCCCGTACTTACAGTAGAGTACGTATCTCGTCTCCATTTAGCATCACATAGTGATATATCGGGGTGTCAAACCTCAGGTTATCATCCATACCCATTACTCACCTCGAACCGACTCAAACACTAGTCCGCAATGCCCTCTCCATGAGAATCAACCTCCACGGGTGCCGAATATAATCAAAATCAATAGGAATACATCAAAATAGGCTAAAGGAACACAACCCAATCGAAATAACTCGAATTACACCAAAAAACACGAAGTCGCCAAAACCCATGCCCCAGGCCCGCTTATCAAAAAATTAGTAAATCCATATTTTCAGAATCCTCATCTCGCCACAAGTCCACACATATAAAATTTATCAAAATCGGAGTCCATTTTTCTCATTCAAATCATCAATATTCATTTTGTTAGGCTTAGAGCAAAATCCTCCATTTTTACACCTTAATTCCTCCATTTTCAGAGATTAAATCCATAATTTATCAATATAATAACATAATTTGGGCCAAGAGTTCTTACTTGACGATACTCCTCAATTTTCTCTCAAAATCGCCCAACTTTTCTCTTTGTTCGAAGCGCCAATTAATTTACTCTACTGAAATTTCGATCAAGCTGAAGCATTAAACCCTACAGTGGTTTTCGCTTCTGCGACTCAGGAATCACTTTCGTGCTCCCGCTTCTGCGGAGAAATAGCCGCTTTTGTGGATTTCACTTAAAGCTTCAACTTCCGCTTCTGTGGATAATCACTCGCTTCCGCGACATCGCATATGCGGACAAAGGTCCGCTTCTACAGAAATCCCCAAGCCTAGCCTTTCGCTTCTGCGGGCGAGTTCCCGCTTCTGCGTGCTCGCCTAAGCGAACTTCTGTCCGCTTCTGCAGACCCAGCTGACATACTACAATCTCGCACCTATGCTCCCATTGCTGCTTCTGCGGTCCATTTCCGCAGAAGCAAAATACCAGGTGACAGAACTATCGATCTATTGCATTGCTAAAAAATTCCCGTTTGACCTTCCGTAATCATCCCGAGGCCACCAGGACCTCAATCAAAAATACAAAATCATTCTCAAACATCATACAAACTTTTTCCAATCATAAAATCACACTCTTAAACACAAAAATCACCAAATTACCTCTGATTCAAGCCTAATTTTCCTTAGAACTTCCGATACCTACATCCAATCAAAAACCCGACCAAATGATGTCCAAATGACCTGAAAATTTGCAGACATATCCAAAATCACCTAACGATGCTACTGCAACTATCGGAATTCCATTTCAACCCCCGGATCAAAATCTTACCTATCAACCGGATTTCGCAAAAGTCCAACTTCACCAATTTAAGCCTATTTCTACACCGGACCTCTAAATTCAATTCCGATTCCTCCCATAAGTCACTAATCACCTCCCAAAGCTAACCTGTAATGACCCGGCCGGTCGTTTTAGAAAATTACGCCCCGATCCCCAATTTAACTGTTCCCCTAAGTTCATTTCTGCTATTGTGGTTTGTCGGGAGGGTCGGTTCTGGAATTCGGAGTATTTTGGGACACTTAGTCCCTAAATGGAAGCTTTATAATTGGAAAATGTCCTGTATCCGGAACAGTGTTAAGACGACCTTAGAACGGAAATCCGATGGTTCTATTAGCTCCTTAGGTGATTTCGGGGTTGGGAGCGCGTTCGGAATATATTTTGGAGGTCCGTAGCTCAATTAGGCTTGAAATGCCAAAGTTTGAAATTTTGGCGAATCCGAACGATAGGTGAGATTTTGATCCGGGGGTCGGAATTCCGACAATTTTTGTAGCTTTGTTATGTGATTTTGGATATGTCCGTAAATATTTAGGTCATTCGGACGTCGTTTGGTCGGGTTTTAGATTGAATGTGCAATTCGGAAAGTTTTAAGGAATTTAGGCTTGAATTCGATGTGAATTATGGGTTTTGATGTTGTTAGACGTGTTTTGAGGATTGGAGGTATTAGGATTTGTTGGTGTGTCTGGATGGGGTCCCGGGGGCCTCGGGGTGATTTCGGATGGTTAAACGGGAGAAAACATGGAAATTGCAGGTTTAGGAGTTCTGTTTCTGTTGTTTTCGCCCCTGCGGAAATGGGACCGCAGAGGCGAGACCGCAGGAGGGTCAAGAGGCGGAATTGGGAAATCCGGAGAAGCGAATGCAAGATCGCTTATGCGAGTCCGCAGAAGCGGACTCTGGTTCGCAGGAGCGGCTGTTCGATCGCAGAAGTGGACGCGCGGAAGTGTCCCTGGGATCGCAGAAGCGGAATGGGCCAACCAAGCCCGGGGTTCGCAGAAGCGACCAAGTTTTCGCGGAAGCGGTTCCGCAGAGGCAGAAAATGTTCCGCAGAAGCGAAAATCGCAGAGGGTTTAATTATATCAGAAGTTAGAAATTTCAGAAACATTCCAAACATTTGAGGGCTCGACTAAAGGGGCGAATTGGGCGATTTTGAAGGAGAATTCGAGGGGTTTCTTTAGGTAATCAATTATGGACTCCAATTATGATTGTTGTTGATAATATTATGCAAGTTTTTCATGAAAATGGAGGAATTTGGGGTAATTAATGGGGGTTTTCACCCTAGGCTTAAACTTTAGAAAATCAAAGGTTTGAATAGGCAAATGGAGTCCGAATTTAGTAAACTATATATGCTTAGACTCGTATTGAGACGAGGGGCGATAACTTTCGTGATTTTTCGAGAAGCATAACGAAAGTTGGGTTTTGGAAACTTGTGGGTTTTGGTGTACTTTGAATTGTTTTGATTGGGTAATGCCCAATTGGCCTATTTTGATGTGATTCTATTGATTTTTATCATATACTACACCCGTGGAGGCTGACATTCGCGGCAAGAGAGTTGTCTCTTAGCGGTTTTGTACCGGAGTTGAGGTAAGTGGCTTGTCTAACCTCGTGTGGGGGAACTTTCACCCCTAGGATATTATGTGATAGTTTAAATGCCTTGTACGCGAGGTGACGGCGTGTACATGCGCTGGTTGTTGTAACACGTACTTTACTTGAATTGTCCAATTAGTGATATTCCTGCTCTTAGCTGATTAAATCGATACTCTTACCCGGTATTAGTTAGAAACGCATGTTTAGATAGGATTTAACTGTCTAGTTGCCTAATTGTCTTACTTGAACTTCTTGATAATTGTTGGCACTAGTTTCGGTGAAGTTGTAGTTAAGCATATTATATTATCTTTGTGTATTTCTTTATTTGTTGCGTTTGTGGGCTGCGGGTTCGATTCCCGAAGATCCCAGGGCTGTGGGTTCGATTCCCAGATACTCGGAGTGGTATTGTTTGTGGACTGCGGGTTCGATTCCCGGAGATCCCGAGTTATTGCGATATGGACTATGGGTTCGATTCCCGGAGATCTTGAGTTATTGAGATATGGACTACGGGTTCGATTCCTGGAGATCCTGAGCTATTGATATATTATTGAGATATGGACTGCGGGTTCGATTCCCGGAGATCCTGAGAATTATTGAGACAAATCTTGAGGTATTGAGACATGGGCTGCGGGTTCGATTCCCGGAGACCCAGGGATACTGTTAATGGGACCGTGGGTTCAATTCCTACAGGTCCTGGACTTGTTAATTGAGTTTTGCTACTTTTTGTTAGCTTAATTGTAGACGGTTGCCGTGATCACTTTGTTGTTGTTATTTCAGAATTATTATCATTTAAACTGCTTATTTTTGTCATTATCATTTTGTTATAGTTTCTCTCATTAGGGCCCTGACCTGCCTCGTCACTACTCCATCGAGGTTAGGCTTGGCACTTACTGAGTACCGCCGTGGTGTACTCATGCAACTCTTCTGCACACTTTTGTTGTGCAGATCCAGGTACATCAGGACAGGCTCATACTGTGTGATTCAGCAGCACTTTGGGAGACCTCGAGGTATGATCTGCTATGTCCGCGGATCCGGAGGCCCTCCTTCTATTTTGATAGTATTAGTAGATGTTTTCCTTCATTTCGTTGTTAGATACTCTTTACACATAGAGCTACAGTTGTATATTCTCTTTTAGTCCGTGTTACCCGTAGGATTTCGGGTCTTGGTGGTGTTTTTATACAGTGTGTTTGACTGGTATATGTGCCAAGCGGCACAGATTACATTCCTTTTTATATTATTTTTCTGCTATTTCTTATTTAATGTTCATAAACTTATATATTCCGCAACGTGTTAGGCTTACCTAGTCGTGGGGACTGGGTGCCGTCATGACAGGTTTACGATTGGTGAACTAGGGCCGTGACATAACCGAATCACCAAAATCCACATCCGAGCCATCTAACCACATAGTCAACTTCAGGTTGAGTTTTCTAAAACAAGCTTCACTCTAAAAGGCTATATGCCTTATTTTCAACCAGAATCAATCCAAATTCACCCGATAGACTCAAATACAAATATAGAAACATGAAACAACATAATAAGAGGGAAACATGGCGATAACTCTCGTGATGGCGGGCCGGGTCGTTACACTAATTATTTATGGTTAGTTAGTATAATTGATTGGTTATAGCTGATAATTCTAAAGATTAGTAGTAGGTTAATTTAGTAAAATTGATTAAATCTAAGGGATAAAGGGGTAAAAGATAGTAAGGGTAGTTGGTAAATATGGTTTGTATTTAGGGATAGTTTGGGGATACAAAATGGTTTAATTGTAATGAAACTTAGGAGCTGGGGTAATGTGGGCAATATAAAGGGTAATGCAGTAAAATACCAATTAGAAGTGGGGGTAAACGGGTAAAAACAATGTAATAAGAACATTCTAGATTGGGGAAAAAGGGGAAATTCTATATTAATAAGGGGTTAAAATCGATTAGCTAAAAAATAATAAGGGTACAATTGAAATAAAAGGGTGATTGTTTGATAAATTCTGAAATTTAAACTTCCCTCTCTTTTTATTTTATAAATAGGCCTCGCTTGGCCTCTTTGAATAAGTTTTGAAAATCCGAAATCTACTTAACATTTTCTGCTATTTTTTATCTGAATTCTCACAAGTCCCCATTTCAAAACTCCAAAAAACATCAAAAATAGTTCAAACTCCTGTTGTTACATTGATTCTTAGAGTAATCTGAAGGTTATTTTGATCTGATTGTCAAGAACAATATAAAATTGAATAATATCACTTAAGTGTTGGTTTTCTGGTGATTTGTTACTCCTACTTGTTTGAATATGGTGTGCTGAAGCTGTATCTGTGGTTGAATGCTGTTGAACTCTACTACTGACCCTTATTTTCGATTTTTTCAACTTAGAATATCATTGATCTCCTTCTATTTCTAGGTACAACTCTATTACTTGGTGTAATTCAAGTCGACGAAGATAGAATAAAATGATTATGTGCTATTTCAATTTGTTTTTCACTTTATATTTGATCTGATCATAAATCCTTGTATTCATTAGGAATAGTCTGAATATGTAACTAAACTATATAGACTCGGACTGTTTGAACTTTACAATATTTTAATTTATTACAATAAAGTAGTCGTATTAGAAACATGTTATCTAGAGACAATAGAATCACATTTTTTTCATTTACGAGCATTTGAACTTGTAATTGATTAAAATTAGAGGACTGTATAGATCTCTATATTGGATTAATGATAGTAGTGAATTTGTAATAATATTAGGATCTGACTTAGCTAAAAGTTTCTAGGTCTTAAATGATCACGAACATCCAATCTATAATGAGATTTGAAAATCGTTTGCAAGCTTCAATTTGTTTTAGCCTAGTTTTGATTGAAAAAGCTAACAATTACCACAATGATTTCGGATTTACTCTTAGTGATAATAATGTCATCAATAATTCAATTCATGTCTGATTTGACTTTAAAATTGCTGTTTATTTGAATTCTGTCTCAGTAATATGTAGAACTTACTGGTATGTAAATAAATTGATGAACGTGAACATAAAAATGCCAAGGTCTCTTAGTTAGTTTGTGCGGTATTATTGAAAATATATCTAGGTTAGTCTTAAAATTCAACTATTTTGTTCAATGTTCACATTAAAATTAAGATCATTGTAAGGCCTAATAGCCTGAGATAATTTTGCATGATATAATTTTGAGGCTTTACCTGATCTTGCTGGGCCCAAAAATCCTGAGGCCCAAATCTTGATGAAATGTTCTATGGGGCCAAACTACACGGAATGCCTGAAGCTAGTATGAACAACAACACAACAACAACTACCCAGTATGTTCCCACAAAGTGGGGTCTGGGGAGGGTAATACGTACACAGGCCTTACCCCTACCCGACAGGGTAGAGAGGCTGTTTCCGGCCGACCCTCGGCTCAGAAAAAGAGAGAGAAAATCAACAAACAAAACAAAACAAAATAATGTTAGTAAATCCGGGATAAATCAAATAAATAATTATCTAAACATAAAACCAAAAGTAGAATGACATGCAATAATACCAATCTGTTACTACCATAAAAGGCACAATACAATATATTAATTAACTATAGAGATCGCTACCAAACCCCACTCAGCCCCTAACGAAGTACTAAGAATTCTAGAAGGCCCTACCCTACAACCCTAATACTAGACCTCCAAACTTTCCTATCAAGGGTCATGTCCTCGGAAATCCCCATTCTAGCCATATCCTGCCTAATCACCTCACCCCAATACCTCTTAGGCCTCCTCTGCCTCGACTCACGCCAACCACCGCCAGTCGCTCACAACTCCTCACCGGTGCATCGGGCTTCTCCTCCGCACATGCCCAAACCACCTGAGTCTCGCTTCTCGCATCTTCTCATCCACCGGGGCCACCCCCACCTTCTCCCGAATAACTTCATTCTTAATCTTATCTAATCTGGTGAGCCCGCACATCCACCTGAGCATCCTCATCTCCGCAACTCTCATTCTCTGGACATGAGAGTTCTTCACAGGCCAGCATTCCACCCCATACAACATGGCAGGTCTAACCACCGCTCTATAAAACTTTCCCTTGAGTTTCTGTGGGACTTTCTTGTCACACAAGACTCCTGATGCGAGCCTCCACTTCAACCACCCCGCTCCTATACGGTTAGTGACATCCCCGCCAATCTCTCCGTCCCCTTGAATCACTGATCCAAGATATCTGAAACTGTCCCTCTTGGCTATGACCTGAGATCCCAGCTTCACGTCCCAGCCTACTTCGCTCGACTCGGCGCTAAACTTGCACTCTAGATATTCCCTGAAGCTAGTATGAATTTAGTATAATAAAATTACAATAGGGATAGGGAAATTAAATTATAAATACAGAAATCGAGTTTTGAATTAAGTAGCCGGTTACTAAGCCGGATGGCCTTTTGGTTCCCGACACGTAGCCCCCTCATCGACTCGAGTTGTCCGCTCGGGTACACAGTGTAGAACAAATAACCAGATTTTGAACCTAGAAATAGGAACATTTATTTTTGCATCACGTATGACGTAGGGGACTCAACACTAGGGTTGGGTCCGTCTAGGACAGGTAACCAAATATGAAAAGACCATCATGATTACGTGTTGTATTTATTTGTCTCGGACCATTATGCTTACCGATTAAAAAGAAGAAGAGAGAAATAGAAAATTTTTGTGAAACTGAGAGAAAAAGAAAAAGAGAAAATAACAGTTGTTGATAACCAAATGCTGTCGAAGCTCTGCCGAAATTTTATGAAGGGATTTCTAAAAAAATGAAAAAGTCATTGATTTATAGTAATTTGTTTTTGGGTTATTGAAATAATTAAAAATTGTAATTTTGTTTTGTTTTCAAAAATAAAATAAAATAAATATAATTTGTTTTGCCAATAAAAACAGAAATTGTCTTCAAAAATAGTTTGGATATTCAAATGTTGCCAAAATTAGAAAAGAAAAATGGTTTGTTTTAAAAATAATTTGACCGAACTACGTCGGTTTGATTCTCGTCCTTCGGGGCGTGATACGCAGGCAACCCTTAACGGGTCCAATCACATCTTTTGCGAAAATAGCCAAAAAATATCAAGTTTTAAATTTTGTGATAAATCAAGTGATGCCTTTTTGTCAAAATAGCCGAATGCCCTGAAAGGGCGTCGGAAGGCTGTTTATGCAAATATGGTGACTTTTGAGTCATTATCCAATGTTAGCAGGCATAGCCTTAAAATCGTCTTTTGAAGTGCTGAAAGGCCGTATCGGCAAAATCGGGCTTTATGTTTTTTTGGAAATTAGTATTGTGAAAAATATATGTTGTCCTTTTCTTTTTAGGACATAATAAGTGATTTAAATCACCTTAATAAATGTGAAGGATGAGCACGATTCGAAATGAACCAATCTTAAGCATGCATAAAATCCTATGGAGTTACGTCTGTGGTGGAATGATTTGGGTAAAGAAGGGCAAAATGAAGTCAATAAACACCTGAAGGGACTTACCGGTTTGTTAGACATTGCACCCCGAGTGGATATTATCAGGGCGTTAATTACTTGTTGGGACCCAGCTCATAATGTATTTCATATCTTGGATTTTGGGCTTACCCCGAACTTAGAAGAAATGGCATACTATATTGGGAAGGATGAGGTTCCTCTGAGGCACAAATACCTAATCGCTCCAAGAATTGCAGCTATACACAGATTTTTGGACTTTTGGAAAATAACCAGAACTATTCACAACTCGGATTTAGTAAACGGCTTCTATATTCTAAATTTCATATATCAACGATATGGCCATATTGGGGGATTTAACAACCCGGAATGCAAAATATGTAGTAAGGGAAACTGTCAGAAATATGAGGAACATCGACGTTTTACTTTTATGGTGGCTTTTTTGTGGTTGTTGGTATTTCTAAGAAAGGATGGGAACATTGATATAAAGGTAGCCGGGGTTATCAACACATTAATTACCCAGGATAAGAGTAATCTAGCACCGATGATATTGGCTGACATATTCTGTGCTCTTACGGCTTGCATGGCTGGGGAAATTTTCTTTGAGGGGTGCAGTTTGCTATTACAAATGTTGATGATTGAGTATCTGTGTCATCGTCCTTAATTCTTGAGTTACGGGTCTCCAGAGAAAAAATGCATAGAAGAATTCCACATAAGAATTAAACGGGTCAAATTGCCAGAAGGGTTCACGGGTTGGACAACATATTTTAGGTCCCTCACTGCAAGCCAAATTGAGTGGACATTCAGATGGTTACCCGTTGATGAAGTTGCATATATGTCGGCAGTCCGACCACATTTTATTCTGATGGGGCTTAAAAGTATTCAACCTTATGATTCTTATCGGGTGTTGAGACAGCTTGGGAGGTGCCAAATAATACCTAAGGTTGATGATCTCAGTTTACAAGTAGTTGAGATTGGCATTGGTGGTCAGTTTTCTGAAGCTATAGTCCGTCCGATTTAGAGTGAATGTCAATATTCGGCTGCAAATACTTGTGTCTGAGATCGAGCTAAAAAAGAGGTATCACCTGACTAGCAGGTTTGGTATAGAAGGGATGTTGCATTTGGATGGCTGGCGAAAAGACCCCACCTTCAAGAGTTTGCTGAGTCATCACAAGAGCAGTGGACTTGGTTGGCCAAAGAAAATAAGTACCAGGCAAAGATTAGCATGTTGGAAAAACAAGTCCAAGACCTCAAGTTCGAAAGCAGTGTGCAGTCGGCAGCCGATGAGGGTGAGAAAAAGCAATTGGCTAAAGAAAATATGGCATTACAAGCTCAAATTCAGAAGATGAAGATAGCAGCTGAAACTCTGGTCAGAAATGCCTGAGATGCAAAGTTGATAGATAATTTGTTGCAAAAAGTGAATGATTACAGTTTTGACCTTGACAAAGCAGAAAAAGAACTAGCAGGAGTTCGAAGTCAATTGGCCAAGAATTCAGAGGAACGGTCCCGCATGATTCGTCAATTGAAAGAAGAGCATGATCTTGGGGTTGCCAGATTGAGGAAAAAAATTATTAACGCAGAGGTCAAAATAAGTAAACAAGCAAAAGAGTTCAGTGCGGAAAAAGAACATTATTATACGGCCTTAGCACAATTAGAGATGGATCTACAACAACTTCAGGAGAAAAATCAACAGACTTTGGAGGCTCGGGCTGAACAAATTGGGAGGTTACTCCAGGAGAAAGAGATAATTAGAGAAAGAATCCTTGACATTGCTCATTACATCACCCGGAAGTGCCAAATATGTGAGGATATGACCCAAACTATATTTTTTGCCTCAGTGATGATATTCGTGAAACAAATAATGGGTGACCTAGACCGACTCCAAAAGGAACTTGCATATAGGCCCACGGCAAGACCGAACACATTAGGTCAATCATTCGAGTTTGTATTTTTCATTCTGCATTTCATTTCAAATAGCTGTTTAGAGGTTCATAGTGTGGTTGTCATTTAGAGTTTGTCGTTATAATCAATATGTTGGCTATTAATAAATATGAAAATTCAATTTTTTTTAATTTGTATTCTTTATTTTTTCTTTTCTTTGAACACATGCACGATAGGCAATTTTATAGGATCGATAATAATTATATAAACACAAATCAAAAGAATATTGAAAAAAAGAGACAAAAAAAAAGATGAAAAGAAAAAATGATGATGAAAGAGAGAAGGAAAAGCCGTAGCAAAAGAATTGGCAAAGCAAGGAAAAGGAAAAAATGAATGAAAAGCCATAATTAAGAAATCCTAGATGATGCATATGGCCGAGCAAAATTGTTTAAATGTGTTTGTGCTCTTAATGTGCGATTATTTATCAATAATGACCTAACCACTAGCAAGAGTTGTTGTTTTTGAGTCCAGACAGGTGGTTTTTAGCTAGCTGGCATTCTGGCAACTCATCCATACAATACTCGCTCTAAAGATATGTCGAAAGTGATCAGCCAAGAAATTGAGGCTACAATTGTTGACCCAGCTCAGGATGATGAGGTGGTGGATGTAATGCTATGAAGGAAGAAATGAATAAGCTTAAGCAACAAATGTCCTAAATGTACTAGGTTTGGGCGAAAGGACAACCCTTACATGCATACCCTGCCAATCCCGCCTATGTTCCTCCACCAGTCCAAACACAAGACCCTCCTACCGTAAATTCATCCCCTACCTATCCCACATACCCACCACACTATGCAACTACTTCACAAACACCACCCCTCCTCCACCACTAAAAAGATCACACCACCACCACCTTCAGTTGCTCCCGTGAATGTGGCTCTCCTACCGACCACATTACACAAATCTTCTAGTGAACCTCTATTACATACCCAAGAAAACCACTACTATCCGCCAGAACCTACTTTTAGACATCATGATTCTTATCTTTACATTCCTCTCATTGACATATTCGAGGAAGAGAAACCACCCAAAAATGCCGAACAAGAAGAAATGATTCATAAAGTGAAAAGTCTTGAACGGTATTTCCGGAATATGCAAGGCCTCGGGGGGCAAGTAAGTGTGGCCTGTAAAGATCTATGCCTATTTCCAGAAGTGCAATTGCCGGCAGGTTTTAAATTGCCAAAATTCGATCTCTATGACGGTCATGGTGACTCTGTGGCACACTTGAGAGGATTTTGTAGTAAAATGCGGGGCGCCGGTAGAAAACACGAATTGCTAATGGACTATTTCAGTCAGAGCCTTAGTGGATCAGCCTTGGAGTGGTACACGAGGCAAGACCACACTCATTGGTTTACCTGGGACGATTTAGCCCAGGCTTTTTCTAATCACTTCCAGTATAATTTGGAGATTGTTCCCGACCGACTCTCCCTAAAAAAGATTGAAAAGAATCCAGGGGAGAGCTTAAGAGAATATGGATTCAGATGGAGAGAGCATGCCACTCGATTTGATCCACCCATGAAAGAGGGTGAAATTGTGGATTACTTCTTGCAAGCTCTAGAGCCCACATATTATGGACATTTGGTGTAAGCTGTTGGAAAGACATTCAATGAAGTTGTCAAAATGGGGAGTATGGTAGAAAAGGGCTTAAATTTTAATAACATCATGTGCTACTCGGCGATAAAGGCTACGAATCAGGCCATCCAGACGGGCACTGGGGGGGTCCTGGGAAAGAAGAAGAAAGAAGAGGTAGCTGTTGTGGAAGGTAGGATTTGGTCCAGGGGTCATTCTCCTTACTATCATCAACCCCACCCACATCATCAACCTTACCCACTTACACCATATGGCCCACCACAACATTATTATCCTCCCCCTATTCCCCACTTTTCAGTCCATTATGCCCAAACTTACCCACCACTTCAAGCACCATTGCGTGAACCCACTCCTTAAAACACCTATCATACCTAGAATACATACCCACCTCCTAAAACATACAAAAACCCTGGTGGAATAGGCTTCCACCCAAACCCTGCTGTCAGAAATGATAGGCTGTAGAAGAAAAAAACTTTTACTTCGTTAGGAAAATCCTACACCAGTCTATTTCACAGACTGAGGCAACTTGGAGTTCTAAACCCCATTGAACCAAAAATCCCAATCCCACCACCAAGGAACCTGGACCATTCCGTCAGCTAAGAATATTGTTCAGGAGCTCCGGGGCACGACACGGAGAAATGTTGGCACTTGAAGACTGCTATTCAAGAGCTCATTGATTTAAGTAGAATTGAAGTTCAGGCCCACAAAGATCCTAATATTACACAGAATCCTTTGCCTATTCATCATGAAGCTCATATGATTGAGTTGGTACGGATGGGAGAGTGTCAAAAGCCATCTCAGATGGTAATGATGATCAAAGCAAGTGAAATCAAGGTAGATGAAAAGGCAATGAGTGGGGGAGCAATGGTTGCAGCTGAACAAGTGATTGATAAGCCAGTATTGATAACAAAACAAGAGCCAGTGAAAGTGATAGTACCAGGGGCAATTGTAAAGCCCGTGTTAATTGTGAAAGGAGCCCAAGCAGAACCGGTCATCATCAAATCGGTAACTCAATTGCCCGTTGTGGATGCAAAAGCTATCCCATGGAACTATAACAAAGTGACTATCATGTATCTGGGGAAAGAGGTCAGTGATGAAATTTGTGAAACTCATGGTTTGAAACGATTGGGGAGGTGCTTTGCCCCCGAAGAATTAAGAAAAGCTAAATTAACCAAGGACAATCCGGCTCCTGTGAAAAAGGGTGTCACTGAGGAGGAAACCGAGGAATTTTTGAGAAAAATGAAGGCACAAGATTATTCAATAGTTGAACAATTAAGGAAAATGCCAGCGCAGATTTCTGTATTGTTTCTTCTAATTCACTCAGATGAGCATCGCCGGGCGTTAATGAAGATCTTTACTGAAGCACATGTGCCCGAGAAAATTATAGTGAATCATCTTGAAAAGATCGCGAATAAAATATTTGAGGAGAATTGGGAGACATTCTCAGATGACGAATTGCTGGTAGAGGGAACTAAACACAACAAAGCCTTGTACCTTACTATGAAATGTGAAGATTCTGTAGTGACATGGGTGCTAATCGATAATGGGTCAAGTGACAACATTTGCCCTCTGTCTACTTTGGAGAAGCTGAAGGTCGATAATGAAAGAATTCACAAAAACAACATTTGTGTATGTGGATTCGATGGGGGAGGGAAGAATATTGTTGGAGATATTGTGCTAGATCTTACAATTGGGCCCGTGGAGTTCATTATGGAATTCCAAGTACTGGATGTTGCTGAATCCTATAATCTTTTGCTGGGCCGACCATGGATCCACGCTGCAAAGACTGTGACATCTTCACTATACTAGATGGCAAAGTTTTAATGGGACCGTCAAGAGATCGTGGTCCACGGGGAGGACAATTCTTGTAATACTATCACTCCCTTTGAAGAAGTCAAGGATGATAAGGGCCCATGGGTGTACCAAGTGGTGGATACAGTAACAGTCTCTAAAGTTTCAGAGGGTGAGCATGTTCCTATGCTAAAGGTGGCTACCACATCTGTTATGGTTGCCACATAAATGTTGAAAAATAGATTTCTATTCGGAAAGAGATTTAGAGCTTTATTACAGGGTATTACACAACCAGTGTCTCTTCCTGGTAACATTGATACTTTTGGGATGGGCTTTAAACCTACCATTGATGATATAAGGAGAGCCCAGAAGCTAAAGAAGAAAGTGTGGACCCTCCCTAAACATATCCTTCGCCTCTCCCGTTCTTTCGTCCGGTCTGGTATTAGGAGGCGCCCGGTGATATTCATGTCCAGCTTGGAAGAGATAAGGCCTGACAGGGAATTGATTGAAAGATTTGAAAAGTTGTTCGAAGAAGTGGATGTGGTAGAAGCAGATAAGGGTCCAAGTAGAATCGATGTCCAGTTCGTAGGATCTTGGGGCAAGTTGAATAACTGGGAAGCTACTCCTCTTCCAACTCGGAGTGAGTTGCGGTAGTTAGTTTTTGTTTTGCTTTTTGAGTATTAAATCTATTTTATTTCAAGGGTGCAATACAAATTTATATGTTTCGTCCAATTGGATGAGTCAAACCTTGTTATCTTACGAATTTCAATGAAATGCAATTTCTTTTTCTCTCCATTCCTGATAGCCTTTATTTTGTCTTTCTTTTATTTTTCTTTTACAGTCAATTTTACGCTAATTTCAATGATGTGTCATGCATGGGGAATTCCCGGCCTAGTCTTGATAATCAAATATTAATACAAGAAATTGAATGTGATAATGAGGTGGAATATGATGCTGAGGAGGCTTAGGAAGAAATTAGCAAAGAGTTGAGTCAATATGAGGAAAAACCCAAACCTAACTTGAATGATATAGAAGCAATCAATCTGGGGGACCAAGGAAATGTTCAGGAAACAAATATAAGTGTCCATTTGGAAGATTCGCTCAGGAAAGAGTTGATTAAGTTGTTGCATGAATATAAAGATATCTTTTCATGGTCATACGATGATATGTCGGGCTTGAGTATTGATATGGTGGTCCACAAATTGCCCACTTATTCGGAATGCCCGCCTGTCAAGCAGAAGTTGAGAAAATTTAATACAGATATCAGTGTGAAAATCAAAAAAGAAGTCAATAAGCAGTTTGAGGCGAAAGTTATATGGGTTAACAAATATCCCACCTGGTTAGACAATGTCGTGCCCGTGCCAAAGAAAGATGGAAAGACTAGAATGTGTGTTGATTATCGGGATCTTAAAAGGCAAGTCTAAAAGATAATTTCCACTGTCAAACATCCACATACTGGTTGACAATTGTGCCAAACATGAGATCGGCTCTTTTGTGGATTGTTATGTGGGTTACCACCAGATTCTGATAGATGAGGATGATGCTGAAAAGATGACATTCATCACACCTTGAGGGACATACTTTTACTGGGTGATGCCGTTTGGACTGAAAAATGCAGGGGCAACATACATGAGGGCGATGAACACCATGTTCCATGATATGATACATTGGGAAATTAAAGTCTATGTGGATTATGTAATTATCAAATCCAGAAAGCAGTGTGATCATGTTAAAGACCCGAGGAAGTTTTTCTAGAGGCTTCGCATGTACAATCTCAAACTCAATCCAGCAAAGTGTTCTTTTGGAGTGCCAACGGGGAAGTTGTTGGGGTTTGTGGTGAGTCGATGTGGTATTGAACTGGACCCATCCAAAATCAAAGCTATTCAGGAATTGCCTCCGCCAAAGAGCAAGAAAGAAGTGATGAGTTTTCTCGGCAGGTTGAATTACATCAGCAGGTTTATTAATCAGCTTACGTCAACTTGTGAGCCTATCTTTAAATTGCAGAAGAAAGATGTTACAGTTAAATCGACAGATGAATGCTAGGCTACATTTGACAAAATCAATGAATACTTGGCCAATCCACCTATATTGGTTCCGCCTGAGCCAGGAAGACCTCTGATCCTTTATTTGACAGTGTTGGATAACTCTTTCGGCTGTGTACTATGGAGCATGATATTACGGGAAAGAAAGAGCAGGCAAGTTAGTACCTCAACAAGAAATTCACATCCTACGAGGTAAAATACACTCAATTGGAGAGAACATGTTGTGCTTTAACTTGGGTAGCAGAGAAGTTGAACATTATTTGTCAGCCTATACTACTTATCTCATTTCCCGGCTGGATCTGTTAAAGTACATCTTTCATAAGCCCATGCCCATAGGAAGGCTTGCTAAATGGCAAATCCTTCTCACATAATTTGATATTGTTGATGTAACCCGCACTGCGATGAAAGCACAAGTAGTGGCTGATCACCTAGTGGAGAATCCAGTTGATGATGAATATGAACCGTTGAAGACATATTTTCCTGATGAGGAAGCAATGTACATTGATGAGTTAGAACAAGATAAAAAGCATGGCTGGAAGTTATTCTTTGATAGGGCTTCCAACAACAAAGGTGTCGAGATAGGAGTAGTACTTATTTCAGAGATGGGACAACATTATCCTGTCACAACTCAACTCCGTTTCTTTTGCACCAACAATATGGCTGAGTATGAAGCATGTATTTTGGGTTTGAAAAAGGCTATAGATATGGGTGTCCAAGAGATCTTGGTCATGGTTGACTCAAATCTTTTGGTACATCAAATTCAAGGAGAATGGGAAATATGAGATTTAAAACTCATACCATACCAGCAATGCTTGCATGAACTATGTCAGCGGTTTCAGTTTATAGAATTCAAGCACATTCCGAGAATCCATAATGGAGTTGCTGATGCTTTGGCCACTCTAGAATCAATGTTATATCACCCGGACAAGGCTTATGCGGACCCATTACAAATCCAGGTCCGAGATCAACATGCTTATTGCAATACGGTAGAAGAGGAACTCGATGGTGAGCCATGGTTCCATGATATTAAAGAATACCTCCTAATGGGACTATATTTGGCACAGGCCACGGGGGATCAAAAGAGAGCCATCAAACGATTGGCAAGTTGATTTTTCTTTAGCGGAGGGGTTTAGTACAAAAGACCCACTGGATCTTGGTTTGTTAAGTGTATGGATGCAAAACAGGCTACAACAATCATGGCCGAGGTACATGCAGGAGTTTGTGGACCATATATGAGTGGGTATGTGCTGGCAAAGAAAATTCTCAGAGCAGGATATTACTGGCTTACTATGGAACGAAATTGTATCAACTTTGTGTGCAAGTGTCATCAATGCCAGGTACATGGAGATCTAATCCATTCTCCACCATCTGAGTTGCATACAATGTCGGCACCATGGCCCTTCGTTGCTTGGGGTATGGATTTCATTGGAACAATCGAGCCAGCAACATCTAATGGGCACAGGTTTATTCTCCTTGCCATTGATTATTTTACTAAATCGATTGAGGCAAAAATGTTCAAGTCATAACTAAGAAAGCAGTGGTTGATTTTGTGCATGCAAACATCATATGCCGGTTTGGAATCTTGGAGGTGATTATTACAGATAATGGTGCCAATCTTAACTTTCATTTGATGGTGGAGACATGTTAGAAATTTAAAATTCCACACGACAATTCCACACAATATCGTCCTAAGGCAAATGGAGCAGTTGAAACAGCCAATACGAACATTAAGAAAATACTTCAGAAAATGGTAGAAGGATCGAGGCAGTGGCATGAGAAATTACCATTTACTTTGCTGGGATATCGCACCACCGTTCGCACTTCGGTAGGTGCTGTGAGCATGTGATTTTTGCCCTAAGCAATTAATTCCAAAATAAAATATAAAAAATGATTTTTTGATTGAAATTGGTTGATTATTGTGTAGAAAGTATTGATGTGTGTTTTAATTGTTGAAAATAAAGTGAGAGAAATTGAAACAAAAATACAAAATGAAATTAATTAGAAAAATACCAAAAAATGTAAAGTAATTACTAAGAAATTAGAAAAACTCCAAGGAAAATACAAAATTACAAAATAAAGGGGAAAATACACCAGTAATAAAATACCAAGGAAAACAAGTATAAAATACAAGAAAATATAGAAAATAATTAATTAAATACAAGTTAAAAAATACAAAAATTAGATAAATACAAGACAATACAAATACACAAGGTATTGGGCCAATTACAAAAGGCTAGCCCAATTAATTCACCTAACAGACCTGGCCCAATTTGAAATCTAATCGGCCAGCCTTTGTAAAGATTAAAACAACGACGTATGGCAAAACAAATCTGGACTGTTGATGATTCAATCGAACGGACCAAGATAGGCGGTTATTAAGTAAACAAAACGACATCGTATAAAGAAATAATCACAACCGTCCGTTTAATTAATCACACGGATATAATTGATGTCACACTTAAGCAAAATGACACAGTTCTGTCAAATAAATCACAACCGTCCAAGAGATTGATCTAACATACGAGATGAAGGCTTCAATTAAAATACACGACGTCGTTTAAGGGGGAAAATGATCTGGGCCGTTCAACCAATCTAATCTAACGGCTGTAACTCAATAACACATATTTAATATATAATCACATTCTTCGTTCATAACACCTCATTATACAAACACACCCTCTCATACCAGAAACCCTAGCCACCCTATTCTCCATTCTTCCTCTCTACAGACCACCGGAACCCTACCGGTGGTCTTCCTCCGATCATCTTCTCCGACCTAAGCCTTCACCCCTGAACTCCCTTTTTCCTCCTCTAACACCCCACCTCACTAACCTCACCCAAATATCATACCATTTCCCCCCTATCTTTAATTTCCGTCATCGGAACCCTAGCCGGCGACCACCCAAGTTATGAACCAGCCTCCCATGTTTACACCCCAGAACCACCTAATACTCCTCTATTACCCTACCTAAGTCTCATCTTTCGAATCTCAGCCTAGCTTCTCGAATCTTCAAAAATGTCTTGCCGGAACCCTACTCTGGCGGACACCCAAATCCAAAACCCTTTCAAACCACAATCCTAGTCCCCAAATACCACCTTCCCATATCCAAACCAGACTCCTAGAGTCTACCTGGAGGGATCGCTTAGACAATTTCACGATCTTTTCCAAATATAACAAGAGTAGACCTCATTAGGCATAATTTAATATACATTCCTAATACGGGTGCACATTTATGTGACCCAAATTCAAATCTCAATGAAGTTGAAATGTATCAAAAGCTACAGTCATACTGGTACGGTGTGGCCCGAAATGCATTTTCACGATGTTGCAATTCTTTTAAAAAATGATAAAGCGAAACACTAATAAAGACACATAAAAGCAAAACATATAAAGAAATCAAATAAAAAGCACAAAGAACAGTTGAGCGACCGTGCTAGAACCACGGAATCTGGGAGTGCCTAATACCTTCTCCCGGGTTAACAAAATTCCTTATTCGGATTTCTAATTTGCGGACTTCAGAGTCATAATTTCCTCGGTTCGAGATTCAACCGGTGACTTGAGACACCATTAATCTCTCAAGTGGTGACTCTGAATATTAATAAATAAATCTTGTTCCGATTGTCCTTTAAGTGGAAAAAGTCCTTCCCTTTTTTTTATTATATCCCTTCCCGGGGTGTAGTAAAAATAAAACGGGGTATAAAAGAAAAAAGGAGGTGTGACAGCTTTGGCGACTCCGTTGGGGATATGAAACCCAGAACTTCGGTTCAGTGTTTAAGAATTCGAGCTCAGTTAAATTGCTTTTTTTATATCTAATTTCTTTACAAGCTTTAATCAATATGCTATATGTTTACCACTTTTGATATTACGTGAATTGTGTATAAAATTGTGCCGAAACCCTTCACTTCTTATCTCGGAGGATATGCTTACTGGTTGAGACTCCCCTTTATATTAAGTCAATACTTAAATAGGAAACAGAGTCCGGAAAAGTTACAAAGTTGGATGATCCCGCGGGTCCCCGATACATAGCCCCCTCCTCGATTCGAGTTGTCCGCTCGGGTACACAGTCTAGTGCCAATGAAAATCTGGATATTGTGCCTAGAATTAGGACGATTATTTGCATCATATCTGACTTAGGGGACTCAACACAGGGGTTTGGGTCCATCTATGACAGGTAACCCAGATATAAAAGACCAAGCATGATTATGTGTTGCATTTATTTGTCCTGGGCCATTATGCTGACCGGCTAAATACCTAAAAATGAAGAAAAGAGAAAAATAGCAATTTTTAGAAAAACCAATGTCTAAATAATGACGAAACCCTGTCAAAATTTTGAAGGAATTATCAAAAATAGTTGGTTAAGGCAGTTTTGTCAAAATAAAAAATAGTTGGTCTAAAATAATGTGACCGGACTACGCTGGTTTGATTCTCACCACTAGGCGAGATACATAGGCAACCCTTGACGGGTCCAACCACCCCTTTTCAAAAATGAAAAAATATGTTAATAAATCAAAGTGATGTTATTTTTGAAAACAACCGAATGTTCTGAAAGGGCGTCGGAAGGCTGTTTGCGCAAAAATAACCACTTTTGAGTCATTTTTCCCTAAATAATAAATACAGCCTTAAAATCTTTGGATGAAGTATTGAAAGGCCATATTCGCAAATAAGGACTTTTTGAAAAATGATGAAAAGAAATTTTCTTTTGAAAAAAAAAATATTTTGTCTTTTGAGTCAAATAATATGTGTTTAAATCACCTTTAATAAATGTGCAGGATGAGCACAATGCAAAATGAACCTTTTTCACTAATGAATAAGATCCCTTTGGAGTTACGACTGTGGTGGAACGACTTGGGTCAGGATGGACAAGATGAGGTCAAAAAATATTTGAAAGGTCTTACCGGGCTGCTTGATATCATACCCCGGGGAGACATTATTCGAGCCTTAGTCACCTGCTGGAATCCCGTATAGAATTTGCTCCACTTTTCGGACTATGAGCTCACTCCGAACTAGAAAAAATTGCTAATTACATCGTAAAGGATGAGGTCCCTTTGAAAGACAAATATCCAGTTGCTCCAAGAGCCATCACCGTGCACAGATTCCTTGACTCATTGAAATTAGCCAGAAGCGTTCATAATGAATATTTGGTCCAGGAGTTTTGCACTATGAACTTTATATACCATAGATACGGTCACGTTGGAGGATTTAACATTCCAACGAACAAACTCTGCAGCAAAGCAAACCGAGCTAAATGGGAGGAACATAGGCGTTTTGCCATTATGGTAGCTTTTCTGGGTTTGATAATATTTCCAAGGAAAGACGGGACATTGACACTGGAGTTGCCGGGATTGTCAGTACTCTCCTTACATAGGACAACAGTACTTTGGCGCCAATGATAGTGGCCGATATCTTTCGTGCTCTCACAGCCTGTAAAGCTGGAGAAGATTTCATCGAGGGGTGCAATTTGCTATTACAGATATGGATGATCGAGCATTTATGCCATCACCCTCAGTTTCTGAGTTATGGATCATTAGAAAAGACTTGCATAGAAGAATTCTACATGAGGACAAACTGGGCCAAGTTGCCGGAGGGGTATAAAGGTTGGATCACATACTTCCGATCACTTACTGCTAGTTAGATCGAATGGGCATTCGGATGGTTGCCCATCAATGAAGTCATATACATGCCAGCAGACGGATCACACTTTCTTTTAATGGGACTCAAAAGTATCCAGCCTTATACGCTGTATTGAGTATTGCGACAACTCCGAAGATATCAAATAGTGCCAAAAGATGGGGATCTCAGCATTCACGTGATAGAGATTAGTCCCGATGGGCAAATTCCTGAGGCAAAAGTCCGACAAATATGGAATGTGCCAATGTTTGAAAGTGGACACTTGTGTAAGGGATCGGGCCAGAGGTGAAGTGTCACCTGGTTATTCCGCATGGTACCGAAGATATTTTGAGCATGAAATACCAATGAAGATACCTCACATTCAAGAATTTGCCGAGCTGTCAAAGGAGTAATGGGATTGGTTGGCCAAGGAGAATGAATAACGGGCCAAAATCAGTATGTTATAAAAGCAAGTTCAAGACCTCAAGTTCGAAAGCAAATTACAAGCAGCGGCCGATGAGGGTGAAAAGAAACAACTGATTAAGGAAAATGAGGCATTGAAAGCTCAGATTTTGAAAATGATAGCAACAACTGAAACCCCTGTTCGACATGCTCGGGATGAAAAACTGATTGTAATTTACGGTGAAAGGTGAACGACTACAATTTTGATCTAGACAAAGATGAAAAAGAATTAATCGGGATTCGAAAACAATTGGTTAGAAATGCTGAGGAAAGGGTTCGGATGATCCAACAATTGAAAGATGAACATAATATTGAAGTTTCCCGATTGAGGAAAGATATTGTCACGGCTGAGGTCAAAAGTAGCAAACAAGTAAAAGAATTTGACATAGAAAGAGAACACTGCCATATGGCCATGGCTCGGTTAGAAATGAAATTGCAGCAGCTTCAAAAGAAAAGCCAACAGACTCCAGACGCTCGTGCCGAACAAATAGGGAGGTGGCTTCAAGAGAAAGGAATGATCAGAGAAAGAATTGTCAGCATCGCTCATTATATTACGCGGAAATGCCAGATATGCAAAGATATGACCAATCCACATTTGCCACTTCAACAATGATATTTGTAAAGCAAGTGATGAGAGATTTGGATAAACTCCAAAGTGGATTAGCATATTGGCCCGCGGTAAGATCGAACAATGTCTCGCGGGCACTAGGGTCTTTAATGTATTCTTAGGACATGCGTTTTTCTTGTATTTTTATTTATGCATTTAGAATGTGGTAGTACAATTATCATTAGAATATCATCTTTGTAATCAATTATTGAGTATTAATGAAATTGAGAAATTGCAAATTTGTCTTTATTTTTCCTTTTCTGCAGATACTTGTGCGATAGGCAAACATGTAGGACCAAAAAATGAAAAAAGGGGAACAATAAGAAAAGAAATGAAAAATGAAAAATGAAAAAGAGAGAAAAAGAACATCTGTGGAAATAAAGGAAAGGAAAAGAAAAAGCCAAAAAAACAAAAGAATTGGCAAATCAAGAAAAAACGTCAATGCTGGGATGACGCATATTGCCAGGCAAAACTATGATTTTAAACCTGTAATATTGACATATTATGGCCTAAGAAACTATTTACTCCCTTATATTAAGACAACCCGGGATGTTAAACCCCATAGAGCCTAAAATCCCTAATCCACCACCGAGAAACTTGGACCAATCTATCCATTGTGAATATAGTTCAAGGGATCTAGGGCATGACACTGAAAAATGCTGGCACCTAAAGTCTGCAATACAGGAACTTATCGACTCTAGAAGAATTGACGTTCAAACTCCTGAGGATCCTAATATAACACAGAACCCTTTTCATGTGCAACATGAGACCCACAAGATAGAGGTGATATAAGGAGGAAGTTGCAAGAAGCCCTCTTGGGCTGTAATGATGATCAAAACGAGTAGCAGTAAGACATAAGAAAAAGTTATAAGTGAGAAAATACCAATCAAGCCACCTGTAAGCAAGCCAACATTGGTAGTTGAACCTGAACTTGTAAAAGTGACAGTGACCGGAGTGAAGCCCGTATTGAGTGTAAAAAGGGTGCAGCTAGAGCCAGTTGTTATCAAGCCAGTAACTCAAATGCCCATAGTGAACACCAGAACTATGCCTTGGAACTACATCAAGGTAACTGTCATGTATAAAGGAAATGAAATCAATGAGGATATTTGTGAAACCCACGGTTTGACCCGGTCAGGGAGATGTTTTGCTCCCGATGAATTGAGGAAGGCAAAAGTTACAAAAGATAATCCGGCCAATGTAAAGAAAGCTGTCACTGAAGAAGAAGCCAAGGAATTTCTAAAGAAAATGAAAGCTCAGGATTATTCCATAGTTGAGCAGCTGAGGAAAACACCAGCTCATATATCTTTGCTATCTTTGTCGATTCATTCTGATAAACACCGAAATGTGTTAATGAAGATCCTGAACGAGGCCCATGTACCAGAAAAGATCACAGTGAGTCATTTAGGGAAGATCACAAATAAAATCTGCGAGGCAAATAGGATAACATTTTCAGATGATGAACTACCGTTGGAGGGGACAGAGCATAACATGGCATTATATCTTAAGGTGAATTGCGAGGAATCAGTGGTGACTCGCGTCTTGGTTGATAATGGGCCAAGTGCCAATATTTTCCCTAAATCTACTCTGGCCAAGCTGAAGATTGATCATGAAAGAATCCACAGGAACAACATATGTGTGAGAAGATTTGATGGGGGCAGGAAGAACACTGTCGGGGACATCATATTGGAACTCACCATCGGACCGGTAGAATTTACCATGGAATTTGAAGTGTTGGACATTGCCATGTCATATAATCTCTTACTAGGATGTCAATGGATTCATGCTGCAAAAGCTGTGCCTTCTTCACTCCATCAAATGGTGAAATTTGAATGGGATCAACAAGAAATAGTAGTGCATGGTGAAGATAATACTTGCAATATAATCACGCTGTTTGAAGACGTCAAGGGTGACAAAGGTCCCTCAGTGTACCAAGTGATGGACACTGTATCTGCAGATAAAATATCTGAAGGTGAAAACATTCTGATGCCCAAGATAGCTCCCGCGGCAGTCATGGTTGCTATGGAGATGCTGAAAAATGGGTTTCTCCTGGGAAAAGGTTTAGGAGCTGCTCTGCAAGGAATAACACAGCCTGTATATCTTCCGGGTAGCACTAACACTTTTGGATTAGGCTTCAAGACAACCAATGCCGACATACAAAGATCCAAAAAATTGAAAAAGAAAGGATGGACCCTCCCCAAGCTTATCCCGAAACTCTCCCATTCCTTCATCAAGCCTGGTACAAAAAGACGTCCGGTAATGGTCATGCCTAGCTAAGCAGAGATAAGGCCAAATAAAGAGCTCTTAGAAAGATTTGAGAGGCTGTTCGAAGACGTGAACATGATAGAGGCAGTTAAGGGCACAAGCAGAATGGACGTCCACTTTGTTGGATCCCAGATCAAGCTAAATAACTAGGAAGCTACTCCTCTTCCAATCAAAAGGGAGTTGTGGTAGTTAGCTTTAATGTTCCATTCCTAGATCTGTCTTATTTTAAAAGTTGTAATACAAATCCTACGTTCCGTCTAGTCGGACGTGTCAAAACCTGGTTATCTTTCGAAGTTTAATGAAATGCAATTTCTTTCTTCCTCTATTTTGATAGCCTTATTTCAGTTTCTTTTCTTTTCTTGTACAGTCCATTTTTCACTGATTTCAATGATGTGTCATGCATAAGTAATTCTCGGCCCGGTCTTGATAATCAGATAGTTATACAAGAAATTGAACATGATAATGAAGTGGAGTATAATGATGAGGAAGTTTTGGAATAAATTAGTAAAGATCTGAGCCACTACGAGGAGAAACCCAAACCAAAATTAAATGAGACGGAGTCTGTTAATTTGGGAGATGATGAAAACATTCGAGAAATAAAGATTAGTGTTCATTTGGAAGCCTCACTCAGAGAGGACTTGACAAAGTTACTACATGAGTACAAAGACATATTTGCATGGTCCTATGACGATATGCTAGGGCTAAGTACTGATTTGGTGGTACATAAGTTGCCCATTTATTCAGAATGCTAGCCTGTCAAGCAGAAGTTAAAAAAGTTCAAAAAAAAGATATCAGCGTGAAAATAAAAGAAGAAGTCAACAAGCAATTTGAGGCAAAGGTCATTCAGGTCACCAAATACCCCACATGATTAGCTAATATTATACCTGTTCCGAAGAAAGATGGAAAAACTAGAGTGTGTGTTGATTATTGAGCCCTCAATAAAGCAAGTCCGAAGGATAATTTTCCATTGCCAAACATCCATATACTAATTGACAATTGTGGAAAACATGAGATTGGGTATTTCGTGGATTGTTATGTGGGTTATCATCAGATCCTAATGGACGAAGAAGATGAAGAGAAGACAACTTTTATCACACCATGTGGGACATACATCTACAAAGTAATGCTGTTCGGATTGAAAAATGCCGGAGCTAAATATATGAGAGCAATGACCACCATGTTTCGTAACATGATACATCAAGAGATTGAAGTCTACATGGATGATGTCATTATTAAATCCAGGAAGTAGTATGATCATGTTAAAGACCTGAGGAAGTTCTTCCAAAGGCTTCAGAGATACAATCTCAAGCTCAATCCAGCAAAAAGTGCTTTTGGAGTACCATCAGGGAAATTATTGTGGTTTGTGGTAAGCCGACGTGGTATTGAGTTGGACCCGTCAAAGGTAAAAGCAATTCAGGAGTTGCCTCCGCCAAAAAGCAAGAAAGATGTGATGAGTTTGCTGGGCAGGTTGAATTATATTAGCAGATTTATTGCCCAATTGATGTCAACTTGTGAGCCTATTTTCAAATTATTTAAGAAAAATGCTGCAGTAAAATGGACTGAGGAATGTCAAGATGCATTTGATAAAATCAAGGAATATCTGGCCAATCCGCCTGTATTGGTTCCTCCAGAACCCGGAAGGCCCTTGATCTTTTATTTGACTGTATTGGATAATTCCTTCGGCTGCGTGCTAGGGCAGCATGATGAAACGAGGAAGAATGAGCAAGCAATTTACTACCTCAGTAAGAAATTTACCTCTTAAGAGGCAAAATATACTCAGTTAGAAAGAACATGTTGTGCCTTGACATGGGTTGCACAGAAGTTGAAACATTACCTGTCGGCTTACACCACTTATCTTATATCTTATTTGGATCCACTGAAGTACATCTTCCGGAAGCCTATGCCCACATGAAGGCTTGCAAAATGGCAAATTCTGCTCACAGAGTTTGATATTGTTTATGTAACCCACACTGCGATGAAAGCACAAGCAGTTGCCGACCACTTAGCAGAAAATCCAGTCGATGATGAGTATGAACCACTAAAGACATATTTTCCTGATGAGTAGACGATGAATATTGAAGAACTAGAACAAGACAAAAAGCCGAGTTAGAAATTATATTTTGATGGGGCTGTCAATAGCAAATGAGTTGGAATTGGAGTAGTGCTCATTTCAGAAATAGGTCAGCATTATCCTGTTACCGCTCAACTCCACTTTCTCTTTACTAATAATATGGCTGAATATAAAGCATGTATATTGAGATTAAGAATGGCAATAGACATGGGTGTTCAAGAGATTTTGGTCATGGGTGACTCGGATATCTTGATACATCAAATTAAAGGCGAATGGGAGACAAGGAATTTGAAGCTCTTACCGTACCGACATTGTCTACATGAACTATGTCAGCAGTTTCTTTCCATAGAATTTAAACATATCCCAAGAATGCACAGTGAAGTTGCCGATGCTTTGGCTACTATGTCATCTATGCTACGCCATCCGGATAAAGCTTATGTGGATCCATTACAAATCCAAGTTAATGATCAGAATGCTTATTGTCATATAGTAGAAGAGTAACTTGATGGCGAACTGTGGTTATCAAAGAGTATTTGAGAATGGGGGTGTACCCGGTGCAAGCTACAGGGGATCAGAAAAGAGCCATAAGACGATTGGCGAGTGGAGTTTTCTTCAGTGGAGGGGTTTTATACCAAAAGACCCCGGATTTGGGTTTGTTAAGATGTATAGATGCAAAGTAGGCTACTACAGTCATGACAGAAGTACACGCAGGAGCCTGTGGACCCCACATGAGCGGGTATATTTTAGCAAAGAAAATACTCAGGACTGGATATTATTGGCTCACTATGGAACGGGATTGTTACAGATATGTACGGAAATGCCATCAGTGCCAGATACATGGGGACTTGATTCATTCTCCGCCATATGAACTGCATACGATATCAGCACCATGGCTTTTCGTTGCTTGGGCCATGGATGTTATTGGGCCCATAGAACCAACAACATCAAATGGGCAGAGGTTTATTCTGGCTACCATTGATTATTTTACCAAATGGGTGGAGGCGATGACATTCAAAGCAGTAACAAAGAAGGCAGTGGTGGATTTCGTACATGCAAACATCATTTGCCATTTCGGAATTCCAAAGGTAATTATTACAAATAATGGAGCCAACCTTAATAGTCATCTTATGGCGGAGACATGTCAAAGGTTTAAAATTATGCATCGCAATTCTACACCTTATCGGCCCAAAGCAAATGGAGCAGTTGAAGCCGCAAATAAGAATATCAAGAAAATCCTTTGGAAAATGGTAGAAGGGTCAAGGCAATGGCATGAAAAATTACCCTTTGCTTTATTGGGTTATCTCACTACTGTGCGCACTTCGATTGGTGCAACCCCTTATTCATTGGTGAATGGCACGGAGACAGTGATACCTGCAGAAGTTGAAATACCCTACCTTCGAATCATTGCAGAGGCTGAAATTGATGATGTTGAATGGGAAAAAGCCCGGTTAAAACAATTGAGTTTAGTTGATGAGAAGAGATTGGCAGCGGTATGTCATGGACAACTATATCAACAGAGGATGGCTAGAGCATATAATAATAGAGTACGTCCACAAAAATTCGAGGTTGGACAATTGGTGTTGAGACGTAATTTACCACATTGGGTGGAAGCAAAAGGGAAGTTCGCTCCTAATTGGCAAGGACCATTTGTGGTTTCTCGGATGTTGTCCAATCGAGCATTGTATTTGACAGATGTAGAAGGGAAATGCGTAGAGAGTTCCATTAACGTTGATGCAGTCAAAAGATACTATGTATCATTGCTTTCATGTATCAAATTGTATTTGTCATATTTTTGAAATTGAAATGATGAAAGCATTTTATTTCTCTATCTAAACACTTTACCCATTGTCACACCTCCTTTTTCCGCTAACCCGCGAGGGTGCAAGGGAGTTTTTTCCAATTCAAGGACAATCGAAAACAAGATTTATTATCATAGATTCAGAGTCGCCACTTAGGAAATTTATGGTGTCCCAAGTCACCGGTTTGAATCACGAATCGAGGAAAAGATTGACTCTGTATTACAGTCCGTGAACCAGAAATCCGGATAAGGAATTCTGTTAACCCGGGAGAAGGTGTTAGGCATTCCCGAGTTCCGTGGTTCTAGCACGGTCGCTTTCATCATACTTGGCTTATTAAAATTATTTAATTACTGATTTTAGAACCTATATATTTTTTTCCTTTACCACTTTTAATTAGAAAATTATCTTAAAACGGGTTACCGTACGTATACCCACTTATTTGGTGTGTCAAAATAAACATGTCACGCGAAAGTGTCCATAGTTAATGAAGATTTATTATTATTAAGAAAAGTTTGGGCCAAAGTTGCACGAATGCATATTCCAGTTTTATTTTTAGAAATGTGGTTATGTTACGCGAATGTACACATAATAATATTTTGTATTTTAAACGGCCCTAAAGGATATTCTATGAAATATTTGTCATTTCTTATATCTAGCCTACGAAATTACTTGAAGTTTATATGATTTTAATGAGCTTATGCAAACTAAAAATAATTAAAATCTGCAACATATTTTGTTATTAAGCAAAGATTTGATCGAAGTTGTGCGAACGCATACTCCAAATTAAATTGGGATCATGGTCGTGTTACGCGAACGTACAATTGTTCGATTAATTAAGAGTGAGCCTACGTTCTTTTTTCGACCACATCATTTCTTGTATCCACTTTCCAACTTATGCTAACCAGAAATTCGAATAGCCCATTTGGGTACTCAATCGTCAATAAATAAATTACCACCATAAAATAAGTAAACAAAGCAACGTCAATCACTCTAAATCAAACACAAAAATTAGCCATATTGATTTACGTACTCGCATGCCAAATCATTATTTTTTATCAAGGCGCCTAAATCTAAATAAAGAACAGATGCATTTCGTCTTACTGATTCTATTTCCATCCCAACTGATATTAAGATCAACATACAACAAAGATGGATGAACGGTAAAAATCATGTTATCAAGTAACTTGCATGCTTTTTACTATGGCCAGTAAAGAAATACCTCCATCTCAAGATTTTAATATTTCTTAGAGACTTCTCCTACCTTCCTAAACTTATTCACTTGTAAAATTGGTTAGCTTTTCTGTTCATAGGTGGGATTCAACCAAGAGTTAATCAGCTCAAGCAGATCAAAAATAGAAAGAACATCCGGTGAATACAACAACAGAATATAAGAAGCTCCAGCAAATTTTCTTTACTCCGCATAACTTCAAAAATTAAACACAACAACAGAAAATGATAATGTGTAGAGCTTATTCAAAGCTTGAAAAAACCAATTGCAACAGTTTGACTCCTTCTCAATTTGCTAATTTGCTATAACTAAAGCATGACTTTGTATTTCCACTGACTTAACAGGACTAAAATTAGTGTACATATTCATTCTTAGATCGACCAAGCTTTTTAGCCCCCAGAATACCAAAAATGCGACCACTTCCCATTTTTCGTTTCTCTCCCTTTACTGTTACGGCTCTAAATCATAAACCAAAAGTATGACTAAACTAACCACGTTGATAGGATATTTCAGCAGATTCTAAAAATAAGAAAATCAGGTATACTAATATGCCGTTACAAATTTCTTTTTTTTTTTTTTTGAATACATCAAACTTCATGTTCAATGAAAATCAACAATCAACTAAATAAGGTATCCATAATAAACATCCAAACATAGAAACGGACATTTAAGAAAGAGATTGAGAGGCTAATACTAAAATAAGTATGTAAACTAAGTTCACGAGTCAGCAATCTTACTCAATCAAGGTTATTGGCTTGTCATAGTATATCACCATATGAGAGTGAAAAGATGGAATTCAAATTAATTGTATTCTTAACTGTTAAAGCTATATCAGCTTCAGTTACTAAAACAAACGACATCCATCATCCTATTAAGCCAAAGTAAGCAAAACTAAGATCAACACAAAGAGAAAGCAAATAAACGAGCCAAATAACAAAAATTATAATCTTACGATAAGTAATGCCATCAGGTTCAATGATCCAACCCGATTCAGGATAAAGAGCTTTAAGAACTTCATTATTAACACAGTGTCTAGGTAAATTATAATTCCTTTGTGCTCTTAATGCTATTATAATTATTCTTTTTTCTTACAAGATGGTTTCTCCCTCCCATTACTACTGATTCTAGGTCACTATAAAATAAAAATGTTCTATTCACTTAGAAGGAAGGATCAGATATGTGAGTCCAAGGTGAACAACTTATAAACAGTAAAGTGAGATATGGAAATTAGTTTAAAAGAAGTGTTGTCAAAGTCTTACTCTTCAATAGCATTTGAACCAAACGACAACCCAGAATACACAAATCCTACTTGCATACCTTCTACTCATGCTATTTAATATAGAAAACAAACATCAAATTGTGAATAGAAATCTAAACCCATGGCATGCAAATAACAATTTATCCAATGCATGTCCTGACAGCCTCTTTACACAGCTAGAAACAACAGAAGAAACAAAGAACGACTGAAATACAAAAATAGAAACAACAGAAGAAACAAAGAAAGACTAAAGTACAAAAATGAGAATCCAATTCTACAGTTATAGCCGAAGTCCATAACATTTAAAGAAATTCCAGTTTTCATAGTTACAAACTACTACAATGGCATTCATAGAAACAATTGTGAACATGTTAATCAATAGACATTGAACTATAACCAAGTTGTTCGAATCAGGTTAATGAAACTAAAATTTGGTCATATGAACACCCTTTTATTCAATATCAAAACTTCCATGGCAGTTATTGAGCATATACCTGATTTTGGAAACACAAGAAGAAGAAGAAAGAATAATCGGCAGCAACACTACAACACAACAATAACAGCAGTAAACAACCAGCAACAACCGAGGAAGAAAAGTGACAGTCCAGAAGTGAACCAACACCAGTTAAAAGAAACCAACAGCAATTCAAGAATCAGTTTAAAACCCAGTAAAAATCAATGAACGAATAACTACTACTCGAACTCAATCTCTCTTGATGCCCCTCTTTCTTTCTCACTCACAGTATTCTATCTCTATTTTTTAGAATTTTTCAGATCTTAAAACTCTCTTTTTATCTCTCTATCTTTTTTCCGAATCTCTCTCTTCTTTCTTCCTCCTATTTTTTTCAGTCTGGTTTCCATCCTTTTATAGGCATACAATTGGTGCTTTTTCTCTTAACAGCTTAGTCCTTTTTTCAAAATTAAATAGGCACTCAATTTCCACTCACTTAGTATTTTGTTATTTTAAAGCAACTAATGTACCTCCTATCTAAACTAGCAACCCCTAATGCTGTTGATTAACCTTAAGCTATTAGCAGCCATCAATTATAGCTAATCTAACTCCCCAAAATAACCCTTAAAACTACTGAAACCATAATCTTACTCCAATCCAATTATAACTAAAGTTGTCCAATTTAATAACTGAACTACAACAGCTATGACCAATTTACTTTCCTAAGTTCCAATACAGACTTTGATGCAAATAGTGATTTGGATGCAATTAATCAGTATTAACATTTACTGCCATATTGTTTCAAACAAGACTATATAATTAATCGACGATGTTTGTGTAATCGATTATAACACATATGAATCGACAGGCAACAATTGACGAACAAGCCAGTAATTCATGGTTCACAATATTTACGGGCATACTAAGGGGATAAAAAACATGAACTAATTACTTGACGACTTTGAATAAATTAACACATATTGCAATACAATAAATACAATTAACGAACCAATAGAAGAAATCTGACCAAATAAAAGGTCGACTGGAGATGGAAAAAATAATAGACAAATTGAAAAGAAGAAATCGATATAACAATAATACAGAAAAACAAAGAATGAAAGAAAAACAAAATACCTCAAGAATATTCGAGATCAGCCGACCCAGGTTGACCTTTTGACTTGAAATTGGATTTTTGAAGTCGAATGAACCTTAATTGAAATGTTTTCAAACGAAAATATTTCGATTAAAGTCTATTAGACACCAATTCCCTTTAAATTGGACAAACTCCCTAGTTTTTGAATTCTAGGATTCATAGGGCTCAGGTTTGGGGTTTATGGTTTTCTGGGTAGATTCAAACCAAACCAAGAGTGATTTGGTATCGAGGGAGGCTAGGGGAATGTCTGGTGTAAGTTTGGGGTGGATTGGGATGGATCTCTATTTGGATCGAATCTTCAAGTGAAGATTCGAGAAATTCCAGAAAGATTCGAGCCAAACGGTTTAAGGATTTGGGTTGGGGGTAGTTAGAAGGTCTTAAGGTGTTAGTTTGCCAGCCATCGGAGAAAATGAGGTTTTCCGGCCAACCTTCGATTTAAGATTCAAAGAGTTGGGGCCTGATTCGAGGGGAGCTATGGTGATGGTTGGAAAGGGGAGGTCAATATGGTTCGGGGGTGTGAAGATGGGGTGGTTTGGACTTGGGTTGCTGCCGTAGGCGATTTCCGGTCGGCGGTGACGCGATGGATGATGGTGGTGTAAGGCGGAGTGAGGTAGAGTGGTCTTGGAAGAGACAGGAAGGGGTCTGATTTGGGGGTGTGGTATATTGAATTGATATAATGAAATTAATCAATAAATTAGGGGCGTTGGATAAGTATAATCTAACTGTTCTAATTGATTAGTTAGTTAAAACGGGGTCGTTTGGCCCAGTTGTGAGACTGGATCGACCCAGGTCTAAAAGCATCGGGCTATGAGAAGAATTTAAGACCATTAGATCAAATGAAGGGACCGGTTCAGATCTGATCATTCCTACGACGTCGTTGAGGGTGTCTTAGAGGTCTGACCAATTGGATCGGGTATGGGATGGATTAGGTGTGAGTTTGGACGAATTTAATTTGGGCTTCTCTGAATTAAATTGAATCTGGCCCAGTTTTGAATTCCCACGATCTTTTATTTTATTATTTTTTTCAATTTACTTTTTAATTAAAAATCAAAAATCCTAGATTAAACTATAAAACAAAAATTATACTAAAAATATCAATTAACTCTTAATAATAATTATAACGCACAATTAAGCACTAATTAAAGATTAAATCAAACGACTAGTTTTTAAAATGCTAAAAAAAATCAAAGTATATTTTTGTGAATTTTTTTAATCTTTATAAAACAAACTTAATTACTTCTAGTTGCAGAACTAAATCCTAAAAAAATATGAAATGCAATGTATTTTATATTTTTCATCAATTTATCAAATAAACACGCACAGATAAATGCAAAACAATAAAAGAAAAATACTACAAAATCACAACAGTTACACACAAACAAAAATGATTTTATTTTGTATTTTTTGGGAGTGATCCTCGTATAGGGAAAAAATCACGTGCTCACAGTTGCCCCTCTTTGCCCGAAAATATGAAGAGTTTTCGTGCAAAGATAAAATGAGCGGATACGAGCGATTTTTGCCCGTTTGGGTACTCCGTGTGAAGCATTTTTGAATGATTTGACCGAACCTTTGCTTCAAAAGGTCTCCTACATATCCATGGCTAAAGGGGAATCATGTCAATGTAGTTCGAAAAGTTTTGGTAGCTAGCACTACCATGGGTCTGCTATTTGCTGTTACTGATGTTGCATGCTGTTACTACTGCTTACTGGCCTCCTTGTTACACCTTGCTAAACAAAAAATAAGAAACTAGACTAAATTATAGCCTATGAATTGTAAACTCTTATCTATATCTTCAATTTGTTCTTGCTGCCTTGCTTTCTTGTTAGCTTATGTTTCTTCTGGTGCTTCAATCTTCCAAAAACTGATGGGGATGACATGGGTATTTTGACTTCTCATAATACAAATTTCATCACTTTGTTCTGTCTGCTGGGTATAGTGCTTCCTTGAGTTAAAGCTTGTTATGCAGAGAGTTCTTATTGTAACCCTCGGTATTATTGAATTCTGCTTCGATCTTGAAATGTATTCCTCTGTTTTGCAGGCGGGCTCCTGTCTTGATTTTATAAAGATGACACAACCTCCATTCTCTAGGCGGGGTTCTGATTGTGGTAACCTGCAATTAACACCTCCCTTCTATAGGCGGGCTCCCAACTTATTCACTTTTGAAAATAACAACCTCCATTCTAACAGGCGGGCTCCTGACTTCTCTTTCGTTTAACATAATAATAACCTCCATTATACAGGCGGGCTCCTAACTTCTCGAACTACTTCAAATTTAACAACCTCCATTATACAGCGGGCTCCTGACCTCTTAAACTTAAAATAACAACCTCCATTCTACAGGCGGGATCCTGATTTCTTCAACTTAAAATAACAACCTCCGTTCTAACAGGCGGGCTCCTGACTTTTTCAATTTAAAATAACAACCTCCGTTCTAACAGGCGGGCTCCTGACTTCTTCAGTTTAAAATAACAACATCCGTTCTAACAGGCAGGCTCCTGATTTCTTCAACATAAAACAAGTACCTCCGTTTTACAGGCAGGCTCCTGACTTATCAAACTACTTCAAATTTGACAACCTCCGTTATACATGCGGGCTCCTGACCTCTTCAACTTAAAATAACAACCTCCATTCTACAGGTGGGATCCTGATTTTTTCAACTTAAAATAACAACCTTCGTTCTAATAGGTGGGATCCTCACTTCTTCAATTTAAAATAACAACATCCGTTTGCGGGCTCCTGACTTCTTCAATTTAAAATAACTACCTCCGTTCTAACATGCGGGCTCCTGACTTCTTCAATTTAAAATAACAACCTCCGTTCTAACCTACGGGCTTCTGATTTCTTCAACTTAAAACAAGTACCTCCGTTCTACAGGCGGGCTCCTGATTTCTTCAATTTAAAATAACAACAACCTCCGTTCTAACAGGCGGGCTCCTGACTTCTTCTTCGCATTAAATACAACAACCTCCATTCTACAGGCGGGCTCCTGATTTCTTCAACTTAAAAATATTAACAACCTCCATTCTACAGGCGGGCTCCTGACTTCTTGAAATTAAAAATATCTTGAATTGATTTCCTTGTTTTCTTTGAGAAAATTTTCGACAATGGCAAAAATTTTCTGCCCCAGTTTTGGTAATATTCCTTGTGGCATGTCTTTCTTCTATCATCAACATTTCTTTTTACCTGCTTCAAATCAAAGAAAATTTGTTAATTTAAAATACGGTGAGTGGCCGTGCCACTCCTGTTGGGAATGGTTTTTCCCTTTCCCTGTTCTAAGTTCTCGTAACTTGTTGGGGATGATGTTATTCGTTGGGAATGATATTTCTATTGGGCGATGGTTTTTCCATTTATCCCTTCCCTTTTCTTTGTTTCAAAACTTGCTGGTGAAACTCAAAAATCACTTTCTTCAAAAGGTTTCATTTTTCCTCAATACTGCTGGAGATTGAAATGTTATCAAGTGGGGATAACATTGTTGTGGATAAAACTGCAGGGGGTTATTTTGCCTGGGGATGCATTTGCCCTCTTTCCCTCTCTGATTTGTGCTGTCCGACCATCTTGGGACTTGGTTGATAATCTATCGGAGTTATTTGCGTATCTTGAAAATTTGCTGGGGATTCTTTTGGAACTTGGTCCGCGATTTTCTTGACTGCATCTTTCAGGTCTTCTCAATTTCCTGACATTCCAGACCAATTTGGTCTGTCCTACCCTTGTTCTGCTTTGCACCAATTTGGCAACTGATAGTAAGCTCTGAAAAGTCTTTCTCAAAATAAACTTGGACAAAAATATTTAAACAAAGAAAATGAAAAGATAGAAAAAAGAAGGAAGCTTTTTGAACAAATGTTGAGAATAAGCAAAAAGTACTTATCTGAATGGTATAACCGGTCCCAACGATCACATCGTGCATTCCAGATTAATCAACCCAGTCTATTTGTATCAATAAATCTTTCTGATGGCCTCATTTGCTGGGGATGAACAGGTGACCGACTCTTTGCCAAATGCAGATCCTTTCCGCCAATCTATCTTGTCGCCTCATAGTTCCCTTCGAGGGTTTTCACTAATGAGACTCTCTGATTTTTCTCAAATCCCGTCGCCTTATGGTGCCCGTAAAGGTTTTCACCGATAAGACTCTCTCATTTTATTTCTTCTCAGTGTTTGTCACCTTATGGTGCCTGTGAAGGTTTTCACCGATAAGACTCTCTCATTTTATTTTTTATCGGCTGGGGATTGGAGCAGTCTCGATAAGATTCTCTCTACTGGAGATTCTTTCGGCTATCAATTCCTTCAGCTTATTCCCTTTCTGCTGGGGATCAGCGTGTTACTCTTGGTTTTCATTGCCTGACTGGGCATTTCTCGGATGCTAATCGGGAGGTCTTTTAGACATCACATGTGGGTTTTTGTGTGGGTATTAAAAAGAAAAGAGTGTCAAAAATTCAAAATAACTATGAATGGGTGAAACATTACAACTCTTGGATTCAAACCTCCCCAGTTTTCAATTGGGGGACTTTTAAATTTTATTTCACTTTGACCGAGCCGTGAGGCGCCTACGTATCCTCTTTGAGGAATCGGGTCGAACGTAGTTCACTTGATTCATTTAGATTTCTTGTGACTTTCTTTCATTTATTTATTTTTCTTTTCTTTTCTCTTTCCATTATCGATTCCAAGAGAGGGATATGAAAGAATAAATAAGGCTCAAAAAGGGGAAAGCAAATGTTAAAAGTGTTTGGATAGAAGAAAGAATTGCCTCCATCATTTCATTATCCGATAAACACCAAGTACAAGCAAACAAATAAAACAAAGATTATAATTAGAGCAATTACACGTAATATCTCTTTACCGCATCAGGATTGATAGCCATGTCGATACATCTTCCTTCGACATCTGTCAGACATAAAGCACCGTTGGACAACACTCTGGTCATAATATACGGTCCTTGCTAGTTTGGTGTGAACTTGCCCTTCGCTTCGACTTGATGTGGCAATATTTGCTTCAGCACCTGTTGTCCCACTTCAAATTTCCTGGGACGCACCTTTTTTTTATATGCTCTTGCCATTCTCTTTTGATATAATTGGCCATGACATACTGCTTCCAATCTCTTTTCATCAATTAAGCTCAACCGCTCCAATCGGGCTTTGACCCACTCATCGTCTTCAATTTCAGCTTCATCGACAATTTGGAGGGATGGAATTTCAACTTCTGCTGGTATCACTGCTTCAGTTCCGTATACCAACAAGTAAGGAGTTGCACCTACTGAAGTTCGGACAGTAGTGCGATATACCATCAATGCAAATGGTAGCTTTTCATGCCATTGTCTGGAACCTTCTACTATCTTCCTCAATATCTTCTTTATATTTTTATTGGCTGCCTCAACTGCTCCATTGGCCTTGGGACGATGTGGTGTGGAGTTACGTTGTGTAATCTTAAACTGTTGACATACTTCTTTCATCAAACTATTGTTAAGATAGGCCCTGTTATTCGTGATGATCATTTTTGGAATCCCAAATCTACAGATGATATGAGAATGCACAAAATCCACAACTGCCTTTTTGGTCACTGACTTGAAAGTTTTAGCTTCCACCCATTTTATGAAATAGTCAATGGCTACCAGAATGAACCTATGACCATTGGAAGCTACATGTTCTATAGGTCCAATAACATCCATATCCCAAGCAACAAATGGCCATGGCGCTGACATTGTATGGAATTTTGTCGGCGGAGAATGAATCAGATCTCTGTGTTTCTGAAACTGATGGAATTTTCACACAAAACTTATACAATCACGCTCCATAGTGAGCCAATAATATCCTGCTCGAAGAATCTTCTTCACCAATACATATCCGCTCATATGCGGCCCACAAACTCCGGCATGTACCTCTGTCATCACTGTTGTGGCTTGACCTGCATCTATACATCTCAGCAATCCCAAATCCGGGGTTATTTTGTACAGTACTCCTCCACTAAGGAAAAATTCTTTTGCTAATCGCCGAATAACTCTCTTTTGATCTCCAGTTGCATGCTCTGGGTATATCCCAATCCTGAGGTATTCTTTGACATCATGAAACCATGGCTCGCCATCAATTTCTTCTTCCACCATATTACAATAAACATGTTTTCCCGAACCTGAATATGTAACGGATCAACATGAATCTTGTCCGGGTGATGCATCATCGATGCTAGAGTAGCCAAAGAATCGGCAACCTCGTTTTGCACTCTTGGGATATGTTTGAATACCATTGACAGAAAACGCTTAATCAGATCATGCAAACATTGACGATATTGGATAAGCTTCAAATCCCTTGTTTCCCATTCACCTTTAACCTGAAGTACCAGAAGGTCCGAGTTTCCCACGACCAAGACGTCTTGGACATCCATGTCCACAACTAATCGTAACCCCAAAATGCATGCTTTATGCTCAGCCATGTTGTTGGTACAATAGAAGCGTAGTTTAGCTGTAACAGGATAATGATGTCCTGTTTTAGAAATAAGTACTGCTCCTATTCCAACTCCTTTTGCATTTGAAGCTCCGTTAAAGAAAAGTTTCCACCCTGGCTCCTTGGTTAGTTCTAAATCATCAATTTGCAACACTTCTTCATCTAGAAAATACATCCTTAAAGGTTCGTATTCATTATTAACAAGATTCTTAGCTAAGTGATCGGCTAGTGCTTGGGCTTTCTTAGCCGTCCTCGTCACAAAGATGATGTCAAATCTTGTAAGTAATATTTTCCATTTTTCTAACCTCCCTGTAGGCATAGGTTTCTGGAAAATATACTTCAATGGATCCAAACGTCAAATGAGATAAGTAGTGTAGCTAGACAGATAATGCTTTAGCTTCTGTACCACCCAAGTTAGGGCGCAACATGTCTTCTCAAGATGGGTGTACTTAACTACATATGTTGTGAACTTCTTACAGAGATAATAGATGGCTTGTTCCTTTCTGCCAGTGATGTCATGTTGCCCCAATACGCAGCTAAATGAATTATCCAAAACTGTTAGATAAAGAATCAGAGGCCTCCCAGGGTTCAGGTGGAACCGACACAGGTGGGTTTGACAAATACTCCTTTATCTTATCAAAAGCCTCTTGGCATTCTTTAGTCCATTTGACTGCAGCATCCTTCTTTAACAGCCTAAAAATAGGTTCACACGTCGATGCGAGCTGAGCAATAAATCGGTTGATGTAGTTCAATCTTCCCACAAGACTCATTACTTCAGTTTTATTCTTTGGTGCTGGCAATTCTTGGATGGATTTGATCTTTGATGGATCCAACTCAATGCCTCGCCGACTGACAATGAATCCTAACATTTTTCCCGAGGGAACCCCAAATGCACGTTTGGCTGGGTTGAGCTTAATGTCATACCTTCGAAGTCTTTGAAAAAACTTCCTCAGATCTGCTACATGGTCCTCCTAACGCCTGGATTTTATGATCACATCGTCTACATACACCTCAATCTCTTTGTGTATCATGTCATGAAACACAATAGTCATTGCTCTTATGTATTTTGGCCTAGCGTTCTTCAAACCGAACGGCATTACCCGATAGCAATAAGTTCCCCATGGAGTGAAGAAAGCTGTCTTTTCTACATCTTCTTCATCCATCAAGATCTGATGATACCCAGCAAAACATTCCACGAAAGACCCAATCTCACGCCCAGCACAATTGTTGATCAGAATATGAATGTTGGGCAATGGAAAGTTATCTTTTGGACTTTCCTTATTAAGATTGCGGTAGTCGACACATACCCGAATCTTCCCATCCTTCTTTGGTACTGGTACCACATTAGCTAACCACTCAGGATATCTGGTGACACGAATAACCTTTGCTTGCAGCTGTTTAGTTATTTCTTCTTTAATCTTCACACTCATATCTATTTAATTTGAATTTCCTCAATTTCTGCTTGAGAGGAGGACATGCTGGGTTAGTGGACAATTTGTGAACCACCAAATCGGTACTTAAACCGGGCATGTTATCATACGACCATGCAAAAATGTCTTTGAATTCTATGAGTGTTTTAATTAGCTCATCACTTATGTGTGATTCAATGTGAACGCTAATCTTAGTTTCTTTAACATTGTCAGCATCGCCTAAATTGACGGC
>JASVEL010006080.1:0-76864 GCA_032618575.1 Nicotiana noctiflora
CTTATCTCTTCAAAGGCCTCATCTTCATCGTATTCCGATTCATCATTATAAAATTTCTTCCATAATTAATTCAGAATTAGACTGCTCTTTTAGACTAGGTTGAAGATTCGTTGTGCATGCCATATCGTTGGAACCGGTAAAAAAGAGAACTATTCAGAAATAAAAAGAAACAAAATCAAAAAACAAGAAAAAGAAGGGAAACTTTTGTTTTATTAAAATGCGGAATAACAGAGTTTCACACTACAATCAAAACCAAACATGGATTACAACTCTGGAATAATCCAGGAAACAAAAGAAAATCCAGAGCCTACTACCAAGACTCCTTCCGGAAGGGAAGAGGAGTAGCCGTCCAATTGTTGGGTTTGGCCTTAGGCCCCACATATTGTGTGTCCGCTTTACTGGAACCTTCTCCAACTTCGATCATGTTGACATCAGCAAATAACCTTTCAAAACTTTGATCCAGATCTCCATCTGGTCCAATCGACGATCCAAAAATCCTTGGGTTCGGCAACCTCTTGATACCTGCTTTAATGAAAGACCGAGAGAGGCGTGGAACTGGCTTGGGAAGGACCTAGACTTTCTTCATCATTTTTTGAGCTCTCTTCACATCTTCTACCGTCTGCTTGAACCCTAACCCGAATGACTCCAAATTCTTAGGCAAAAAAATGGGTTGAATGATACCTTTGAGTTTGACTCCCAGACCTTTTCCTGGTATAAACCCACAGTTCATCATTTCTGAGGCGATCATGAAAGTTGCAGCTGAGATCCTGGGAAATGCAAGGTCCTCGCCTTCAGAAATCTTGTCCACTGAAATTCCTTCGAAGACTTGGTATACCCATGGTCCGTTGTCATCCTCTATTTCTATGAATGACACCACGTCATCACCCATAATGCCTGTGCCTTCATCTCCGTGCATCACTATTTCTTGCCTATCCCACTCAAACTTCACCATCTGGTGCAATGTAGAAGGTACTGCTTTGGCAGCGTGAATCTAGGGTCGTCCCAATAGCAGAGTGTTTGATACGGCTACGTCCACCACTTGGAACTCCATGGTGAAATATACTGGACCAATGGTTAGTTCCAGTATGATATCACCCACTGAGTTAGTACCCCCTCCATCAAAACCTCTAATGCAGACGCCATTCCTACGGACTCTGTCATGATCAATCTTCAGTTTGTTCAGAGTAATCAAAGTACAGATGTTGGCACTTGAACCATTATCCACCAATGCTCGGGTGACTACCGAGTCTTCACACTTCACAGTCAAGTATAAGGCTTTGTTATGTTCCGTACCCTCTTTTGGTAATTCATCATCAGAGAATGTCACTCGATTCACCTTAAAGATTTTATGTACTATCTTTTCCAAGTGATTTACAGAAATTTTATCTGGAACATGGGCTTCATTCAAGTTCCTCATCAAGGCTTGACAATGATCACTGGAATGGATCAACAAGGATAGCAACAAAATTTGGGTTGGGGTTTTTCTTAACTGCTCCACAAAAGAGTAGTCCCGGGATTTCATCTTCTTTAAGAACTCCTCAGCTTCCTCCTCTATTACTGGTTTCTTCGCCAATGCGGGGTTAGATCTCCTCAACTCTACGGGAGCAAAACATCATCCCGATCGAGGCAAACCCTGGGCCTCGCAAGTATCCTCCTCCACTGACTTTCCTTTGTACAACACCATTGCCTTTTCGTACCTCCAAGGAACGACCTTGCTATCGGTCACAGGCAATTGGACTACCAGCTTTATGATGACCGGTTCCCTACAAACTCCTTTCACAACCACCACAGGTGCAGATGACGCTCCAGACACTACCAATTTTGTTGTCTTTGTAGTGGCAGATGGGTTCTTCCCCAATATTACTACTGGCTTAACATCCTCCATCTTAATTGGTACCTCCACTTCCTTACTAGTTGATTTCTCTTTTGCACTGGCCCGGATCATTATTACTGTCTGTGATGACTTCTTGGGTTCTCCCTCTCCATGCACAATCTCGATCATGTGGGTTTTATGGTGGGCTAGTAGGGGTTTTTGGTTAATATTGGGTGCCTCGAGTGCTTGAACCTTAATCTTATTAGTATCGATAAGATCTTGGATCGCATGCTTCAACTTCCAACATTTTTCGATATCATGTCCAGGAGCTCCCGAACGATATTCACAGTGTACCGAGTGGTCCAAATTTTGAGGTAAGGGATTTGGCAATCTGGGTTAAATAGGACTCAACAAACCTATCTGTTTTAATTTGTGGAACAAAGTAGTACAGGTTTCTCCTAATTCAGTTAATGTTCTATGCCTCTGAATCCTTTCATTCCGTAACGCCTGATATCCCTGAAAACCTGGCCCTACTGGATTTCTGTATGTCCTCGGTGGTGGGTAATTATTTTATGGAGCTGGGTAGGTATTATGCGGAGATGGGTATGTATTACGTGGAGCTGGGTATTTATTATGTGGAGCTGGCGCGCGCCATTGCGGGCGTGCCGGAGGTTGGGTGTATGCTTGTGCTTGATGGACTGAAAAATGTTGTTCTTGTGGTAGGTAATAGGATTGTGGAGGATAATTTGGAATATGGGGGTAATTTGGGTGAGGAGGTCTGGATTGGTAATGGGGTGAAGGACCTCTGGATCTGGACCAATTGCCAGCCTCTATTGTTGTGACATCCTCTCTTTTCTTTTTCCCGAGCGCACCTCCTGTGCCACTCTAAATGGCCTATGTCATCGCCTTGATCGATGAATAACTTAATATTTTATTGGTCTTCAGACCTTCTTCTATCATGCCCCCCATCTTTACCACTTCGTTGAAGGATTTCCCCACTAAGGTCACCAAGTGACCGAAGTAGGTTGGCTCGAGCGTTTACAGAAAGTAATCTACTATCTCCCCCTCTCTCATCGGAGGGTCAACTATAGCCGCTTGTTCTCTCTAACGAAACCCAAATTCCCTGAAGCTCTCCCCTGGTTTCTTCTCAAGTTTCAATAATGTGAGACGGTCTGGCACTATCTTCAAATTATATTGAAAGTTCCCAGCGAAAGCGTGCGCCAGATCATTCTAAGTATGCCACCTTATTGGATCTTACCTTGTGTACCATTCTAAGGCAGACCTGCTCAAACTCTATCCGAAATAAGTTATCAGTAGCTCATTTTTTCCACCCGCTCCCCTCACCTTGCTATAAAATCCTCATAGATGAGACATGGGATCACCATGCCCTTCGTACAGATCAAATTTGGGCATCTTGAATCCCTCTAGTAGTTGTACGTCGGGGAAATGTCATAAATCTTTATAAGCCACACTGACCTGATTTCCCATCCTGTGCATGCTTCTGAAGGACTGCTCCAGGCTTTTGACTTTCCGCATCATCTCTTCCTACTCTGGGCTCTTGGTCGGCTTTTCCGCTGGGACCTCAAAGAGAGGAGTATAGGTGGGTGGTTAGGGTACCCTAAACGTGGGTACGGGGGGGGGGGGTAATATAGAGTGTCATGAACCTAAAATAACGGCTCACTTGATGATTTGTACAATAGAGTTGGGGGAGGTTCCACAAAGACAGGGACATTTGGTGGAGGAGGGTTTTGATTGGATGGTGGAGCTTGGGAGTCATAAGCGTCCCTTACCTGGTAGTAATGATGGCCTGAGAAGCTTGAGGGACCAAGCGGAAGGTATTCTGGGGTATGTCCTGGCGGGAAGGTAGGAGTAGCATGTGTCTCAGGACCTTTTTGCGCTTTGGCCAGAGCCAACTGCATTTCGTTCATCTCAGACTGCATTTTTTTCATTTTTTTCTAAGGCCTCTTTGAGCATTTTCCTCATTGCCTTTTCTGACTCAATGCTGTGGTCTGACGCAGTCATACTTTGAGGTATAGGCCCCTTTGATCTTGTCTGATATCTGTGCGATGCTAGCACACTTCTAACAACTAACTAGAATTGCGATTGAAAAAAGAACAAACTTGTTAGTGTTAGGTTTTCAATAGATATAGTAAACACACATTGGGGATGCAATGTCTTTATGCAGTGAACCATTTGTATTATGATTTTTCTTAGACCGCGTGTGTCATCCCAGCTTATCATTTTCAAGTGTTTTTTATGCCCCTCCATTATTTCTCTCATTTCTTTTATTTATTTTCCCCTTTTTACTAAAATAGTTGTCGAATCTTATGTAGACTGCCTATGTATCATGTCCCCGCATGAATCAGACCCAGCGTAGTTCGTATAAAAATAGTTATTATTAAAAAAAAAGCCAGGAGTGAAATTACACTGGGACAATAATTTAAAAACAGACTTTGAATTAAAACAAGACATAAGAAAATTTCAATAATTATTAACTACACATCCTCCACAATCTTAAATCACTTGGAATATCTGCTCACTATGGGGCTTGGTCGGGCTGACCTCCTCATATACGATACATCCTTTCCAACTCCATTGCAAGACGATGGGAAAAAGTTGGCACGTGCTCTAGAAACCTTTCACAATCCATCACTTGGCAAATCACATAACTTTGCGAAGTGTAAGCAGCCAAGTCGTGAATTTGTGCTCTGAAATCCTGGAGATTCTGGTCTTGGTTTTCTAATCGTTGTTGGCGAGTGATGGCTATATCTCTTAATATTATATTCATATTGAAATTTTGTCTCTTCATTTAATGAGTTGCGGCAAACTAATATATAGAGTTGTTGGCAGAGGACAACAATGATGAAGCTGTTAGCAAAAATATGAGGAAGCGAAAGAGAGACAATAAATGTTATGATGGTCCGTCATTTGCTATTCTTTCTCCTGCTCCTCCAAGTACACAAATGACCATTGACGGGGCTTTGGCTATAGAGGTTGAAGGAAATATTGAAGAAGAGCTTGGTCAAGGTAAAAGGAACAAGAAACTAAGTTGACGGTTGAAATCTCCTTCTGATCTGAAAAAAAAGCGGGAACTTCAAAGCGAGATGATCAAAACACTCTGAAGAGTTCATGCTGGATAAAATAAACATATACTCGTAGGTGTATTTTTCATTATGCCGCAGAAGATGCAAAATTAATGAAGAAATTCATTACGTGGTTGCACAAGGGGAAAAGAAGAGGTCGTAAAAAAGAGTAAGTCCCTTAATGTATTTCACTAAGTCCTTAACTTTTGTGATTGTAAGACTAATTTTAGGAATAAGTCTCCTGAACATTTGAAGTTGTAAGTCAAAGTCGAGGGCCATGTGTCCTAAATATTCGAACTTGTAATTCAAAGTAAAGGACTGCCTATCATTAACATTTGAACCTTCAAGTCAAACTTAAGGACTGTCTATCCTAATGTTTTGAACTTGGAATTCAATGTTTAGAACAAATAGTCCTTAAGTTTTTAACTTGAAACAATAGGTTAAGAATCTCCTATCACGACCCTAGTTCACCAATCATGAACCTGTCATGACGGCACCTAGTCTTCGCGACTAGGTAAGTCTAACACAATCGCAGAATTTACAGCTTTCACGAACAACTAAAATTAACAACGGAATAGCATAGAAAAATATAATAGGTGCCGCTCGGCACACACTTTACCAAAATTTCTAGAATATATAACAACCAAGACCTGGAAACTCACGGGAAAACACAGGCAAAAGAGAGTAAAATGTGGCTCTATCCACCATGAGTATCTATACAACCGAAACAAAAAGAAAATAACTAGTGTCACTAGGGAAGAACAGAAGAAGACTCTCTGGATCTGCGAACACATCAGATGCATGCCTCGAGTCTCCTAAAATATCTCCTCAATCACCAGTAGTATGCCTGATCAGATGGACCTGGATCTGCACAACAAAAAGTGTGCAAAAGAGTAGCCTGAGTACACCATGGTGGTACATAGTATGTGCCAAGCCTAACCTCGATGGAGAAGTGACGAGGAAGGTTAGGGCCCCGCCGAGCATAATAATAATAAAAATGTAGGACAGTGTAAAGCAGGAGTAAATATGAAATAACAGCAAATAAGATAGAAGCTACAAGTCGGCTACACACAAGCTAACAAGGAAAAATTAACTCAATAAGTACAGAATCCATAACACAAGATCTATGGAAATTGAACCCACAGTCCATTTAACTCAATATCTCAAGATCTCCAGGAATTGAACCTGCAGTTCTTTATATCCGTATCACAGGGTCTTCGGGAATTGAACTCACAGTCCTTCTATATCAGTATCACAAGATCTCTAGGAATTGAACCCGCAATACTTTTATATTAGTATCACAGGATCTATGGGAATTGAACCCGCAGTCCTTTTATATCGTAGTAGCATCGGATCTCCGGGAATCGAACCCGCAGTCCACAGAAGACAACACAATCAAACAAAGAGAATAAGAAAAGAGAAGTGAATATACTCCTACGATTAAAAATTAAATTCAATCTCAACATGTTCCAAGAAATTCAATTAAGACAAGTAGGCATTTAGACAGTTAATCCTATCTAATCATGATTCTCTAACAAAAATAGGATAAGTTTTGCAATTAACCAGCCAATTAACAAAGATAACGCCGATTGAACAATTCAAGTAAAGTGGATTTTCAACAATTTGCGCAAGTACATGCCCATCACCTCGCGTATAAGGCACTTAAATCAACACATAATATATCCTAGGAGAAAAGGTCCCCCACACAAGGATAGACAAGCCACTTACCTCAATCACGCTACAAAACCACTAAGAAATAATGCCCTTGCCACGAGTATCTGACTCCGAGTGGCCCAAATCTATTCAAACAAATTATATAGTGTAAAGAACATCGTAAGTAACTAATTACATTGTTAAAACTAAAGCTAAGGCGCGAAAATAGGTAAAATAACCAAAATACCACTCCATCCATCGGCTTGGAATCAAAATATTTCTACATTTTCAGAACCCTCATACACTCACGAGCCTAACCATATAAAATTTATCAAAATCGGAATTCGTTTGCCCATTCAAATCGTAAATTTTCTATTTCCCAGGCTTATAGCAAAATCCTCCATTTTTACACATAAATTCTTGCATTTTCAGAGATTTAATCCATGTTTTATCAACTTAATAATATAATTTGGGTCCAAGAGTTCTTACCTGATGATACTCCTCAATTTCCTCATCAAAATCGCCCAATTCGTCTCTAAGGTTGAAGCCCCAAATGTTTTTAACACTCTGAAATTTCGAACTAATCTGAACCTTAAACCCTTCAGAAGTTTCGCTTCTGCGGCCCCTGTGCCACTTCAGCGGCTTCGCTTCTGCGGACTCATGGTCACTTCTGCGACACTCAAGTCCCCAAACCGCTTCAGTGGTTCAACTCTCGCTTCTGCGAGACTGCTTAAGAGGAAATTCTTCCGCTTTTACGAAAGCTTCCCAGCTGCCATTTTCGCTTACTATCGCTTCTGCGGGCATCATCCCACTTCTGTGGGCCCACCTCTGCGACAAGGCACCCATTTCTGTGCATTTTTCTAGCCACCCAAATAGTCACTTCCGTGATTTACACACCGCTTCTGTGGAGACGCTTCTACGGTGTCCCTTCCGCAGAAGCGGAACACCTGCTTCAACAACATACCAGCAATTCCAAACCAATGTTTTCTTCGTATAATCACCCGAACACATCCTGAGGCCCACGGGACCTCAACCAATAATACAAACCCACTCTAAATCATCATATGAACTTTTTCCAATCATAAAACATACCCTTAAACACATGAATCATCAAATTGAGGCGGATTCAAGCCTATGTTTTAATCAAAACTTCCGAAACCTATATTCCATAAAAAACCTGACCAAACGATATCCGAATGAGCTAAAAATTTGCTGACATATCCAAAATCACCTAACAAACCTATTGAAACTGTCGGAATTCCATTCCGACCCCCTGATCAAAATCTCACCTATCAACCGGATTCCGCCAAAATTCCATCTTTGCCAATTCAAGCCTATTTCTATACCGAACCTCTAAATTACATTCCGAACAATGCTCCCAACACCGAAATCACCTAACGGAGCTAACGGAACCATCGGATTTCCATCCCGAGGTCGTCTTGACACTATTCCGAATATGGACCATATTTCAACTATTAAGCTCTCATTTAAGGACTAAGTGTCCCAAAGCACTCCAAATTCTAGAACCGAGCATCCAGGCAAACCAAAATAGCAGAAATGAAGATAGGGAAAGCAGTTAATTGGGGGATGGGGGTGTAAATTTCAAAAATGACCGGCCGGGTCGTTACATCCTCCCACACTTAAACATTCGTTCGTCCTCAAATGAGCATAGAAAACATACCTGAGGTAGCAAAGAGATGAGGGTACTGGCTGCGCATATCCTGACTGGATGACCCCTCAACTGAACCTTCACTGACCCTCAACTGAACCTTCACGGAAGTAATGTTCTTTGACCTTAACTTGCGAATCTGCCTGACTAAAATAGCCATCGGCTCCTCAACATAAGATAGATCCTTGTCCAACCTGGACTGAACTGAAATCCAATATGTTCAACGGGTCACCATAATATCTCCGGAGCATAGAAACATGAAATACTGGATGGACTCCAGCTAGGTTGGATGGTAAGTCAAGCTCATATACAACCTCCCCAACTCGCCTCAAAATCTCAAAAGGCCCAATAAATCTCGGACTCAGCTTCCCTTTCTTTCCAAATCTCATGACGCCCTTCATAGGCGAGACGCAAAGTAGAACCCGCTTGCCAACCATAAATGCCACATTGCGAACCTTCTTGTCTGCATAACTCTTCTATCTGGACTAGGCTGCACGGAGTCTATCCTGAATCACCTTGACCTTGTCCATTGCATCCTGGACCATCTCAGTACCTAATAACCTGGCCTCGCCCGGCTCGAACCAACCCACCGGGGACCTGAATCTCCTACAATATAGGGCCTCATACGGTGCCATCTGAATGCTGGACTGATAGTTGTTATTGTATGCAAACTCTGCCAGTGGCAAGCAGTGATCCAATGAACCTCCAAACTCAATCACGTACGCACGGAGCATATCCTCCAAAATCTGAATAGTGCGCTTAGACTGTCCATCTATCTGGGTTGAAATGATGTGCTCAACTCCACCTGAGTACCTAACTCCTGCTGCATGGCTCTCCAGAACCGTGAAGTAAAATGAGTGCCTCTGTCTGAAATGATAGAAACTGGAATACCATGCAACCGGACTATCTCCCCGATATAGATCTCCGCCAACCGCTTGGATGAGTAAGTAGTGCACACAGGTATGAAATGGGCGGACTTGGTCAACTGATCCACAATGACCCAAATAGAATCAAACTTCATCAGAGTCCGTGGAAGTCCAAATACGAAGTCCATGGTGATGCGCTCCCACTTCCACTCTGGGATCTCAATCTGCTGTAGCAACCTACCCGGACGCTGATGCTCATACTTCACCTGCTGGCAGTTGAGGCACCTAGAAACAAGGTCAACTATATCATTCTTCATCTGCCGCCATGAATAGTGATGCCTCAAGTCCTGATACATCTTCGCGGCACCCGAATGGATAGAATACCGCGAGCTATGGGCCTAAGCTAGAATCAACTCTCGAAGATCATCCATATTGGATACACAAATATGCCCCTACATCATCATCACTCCATCATCCCTGATGGTAACATCTCTAGCATCACCACACCAAACTTTATTATGAAGAACAAGTAAATGAGGGTCATCAAACTGCCACTCCCTATGCGATCAAATAGAGAAGACCGAGAAACCACGCAGACAAGAACCGGGCTGGGCTCTAAAAGATCCAATCTAACAAACAGTATGGCCAATGCCTGAACATCCATCGCCATAGGTCTCTCTGAGGCTGGTAGATATGCCAAACTCCCCAAACTCTCCGCCCGACGACTCAAGGCATCGGCAACCACATTGGCCTTGCCCGGGTGATAAAGAATAGTAATATCATATTCCTTTAACAACTCTAACCATCTCCTCTGACGCATATTCAGGTCCTTCGGCTTAAGCAAGTGCTGCAAACTCCGAAGATCAGTGTAAATGTCACAAGGAACCCCATACAAATAATCACGCCAGATCTTCAAGGCGTGAACAATGGAAGCTAGCTCAAGATCATGAACAGGGTAGTTTTTTTCATGCACCTTTAGCTGTTGGGACGCAAAGGCAATCACCCTACTGTCCTGCATCAATACCACCCCAAGTCCAACCTGTGAGGCATCACAATAAATGGTATATGAACCCGAACCTGTATGCAACATCAATATAGGGGCCGAAGTTAGAGTTTTCTTGAGCTTTTGGAACCTCGCCTCACACTCCTCTGTCCACTAAAAATGGGCACCCTTTTGGGTCAGTCTGGTCATAGGTGTTGCGATTGAAGAGAACCCCTCCACAAAGCAACGGTAATAACCCGCCAAACCAAGGAAGCTACGAATCTCAGTAGATGATAAGGGCCTAGGCCAACCCTACACGGCTTACACCTTCCTCGGATCCACTCGAATACCCTCGCTCGACACCACGTGGCCTAGAAATGCCATCAAACTCAGCCAAAACTCGCATTTAGAGAACTTTGGATATAATTGCTTCTCCCTCAAAGTCTGAAGCACTATCCTCAGGTGCTGCTCATACTCTTCCCGACTCTGGGAATATACCAAAATATCATTAATGAAAACAATTATGAACGAGTCAAGATATGGCTTGAATACACTTTGCATCAAATGCATGAAAGGTGGTGGGGCCTTAGTCAGCCTGAAAGATATAATGAGGAACTCATAATGACCATACCGAGTCCTGAAGGCAGTCTTCGAGATATTTGGCTCCCAAAACTTCAGCTGATGATAACCAGAGTGTAAATCAATCTTGGAGGAACACACGTGCATCAGATAAGTCATTAATACGTGACAAAGAATACTGGTTCTTCACTGTAACTTTGTTCAATTGGTGATAGTCAATGCACATACGTATAGAACCGTCCTTCTTCTTTACAAACAACACAGGAACACCGCAATGCGAAACACTGGGTCGAATGAAACCCTTACCCAATAACTCTTGTAACTGATCCTTCAACTCCTTCAACTCGGGATGAGCCATGAGGTAAGGAGGAATAGAAATAGCCTGAGTGCCTGGCAACAAATCAATATCAAAATTGATATCTCTACCGGGCGACATGCCCGGGAGATCAGCTGGAAACACATTAGTGAAATCTCGTACCAGTGGAACTAAATCAATAGAAGGGGTGTCAACATTAACGTCCCTCACATAAGCTAGATAAGCAGCACACCCCTTCTCAACCATACGTTGAGCTTTGAGAAAGGAAATAACACGACTGGGGGTGTGATCTAGAGTACCACTCACTCAATATGTGGAATGCCTAGCATAGCCAGCGTCACGGTCTTGGCTTGACAATTAATAATAGCATAATGGGGTGACAGCTAGTCCATGCCTAGAATAATATCGAAAACTACCATACCGAGCAATAAAAGATCAGCTCTGGTCTCAAAATTACAAATAGTGACCAGGTACGACTGATACACATGGTCCACAACCAAAGAATCTGTCATTGGAGTAGAAACATAAACGGGGGCACTCAAAGAATCCCGAGGCACACCTAGATATAAAGCAAATAAGAGGACACATATGAAAAAGTAGAATCGAGATCAAATCGAAATGATGCCTCTCTGTGACTAACCAAGATAATACTTGTGATAATAGAATCAAAGGCGACAGCTACGTCGTGACTAGGAATAGCATAAAATCTAGCCCAGCCCCACCGAGGGCAGCCTCTATCACCCTGATCCCCGCCCCTAGCTGGCTGGGCATGTGGGGTGGCATCTGGAGCTGGAACGATGTCCTGCTGACCTTGTGAACCATGCTGAGGTTGTGAAGTCTTTGGAGGTTCTCCCCTCCCACACTTGGGGCACTACCTAACCAGATAGTGAGTATCCCTGCACTCATAAAAAGGCCAGGAGGACGTGGTGGCTGTGACTGACTAGCCCCGCTCCTGTTGGACTGACCCCTCGAGGTACCCCGCGCATGAGGTGCACTGGAAACTGGGGGAGCATAGTAAGGCTCCTGAGGTACTGGAAGAGCTGGAGTACCACCAGCTGCTGGCAATGCTGAATGAACTGGACGACCAGAATAACCCCTGCTATATTGGCCGACTACAGCAGTACAAGCACCAAAAAAATAACCCGACTCACGAGTCCTCTTGGCCTCCCTATCTCCTCGCTCCCTAGGGAGCATACCCTCAATCCGTTTGGCAATACTCACCGCTTGCTGATACCGCACATCCGTCTCTAGCTCTCTAGCCATGCTGGACTGGATAGGTGGAATAAGACCATCAATAAACCTCCACACTATCTCCCGGATCGTGGTGATCAAAGCCAATGCATGTCTGGCTAACCAGGTATAACTGATGGCATACTCAGATAATGTCATAAAGCACTGGCGCACCCTCTTAAACTCCACACGCCAAGAATCGCTGAGGCTCTAGCGAACAAACTCTCTCAAAAACATATCGGAGAATTGTGTCCAAGTCAGCGAGGAAGACTCGACTGGACTATCCAACTCATATGTGCGCCACCAATCATAAGCGGCCCCTCGAAGCTGAAAAGCAGTAAAAGAAACCCCACTAGACTCCACTATACCCATAGTACGGAGGTGTGATGACACTCCTCCAGAAATCCCAAGGCATCATCTGAAGCTAAACTCTGAACATTGAAGGGTCATATTTCTTGAACCTTTCTAGCCTGAGATGCTCGTCCTCTATGGCAGTTGACCCATCTCCGGGTTGTACTAGTGTTGTAGGCGGTATAGGAATAACCTCTTGAACTTTCTCCATCGGCACTCTCTACTCAGAAGTGCGGGCTACGGGAGTTTGGGCCCCTCCCCCGGCCTAAGATATGGGCGCAGCGAGAGGAAGCAACCCCACCTGAGCTAGAGTTGTGTACATGCTCATAAGCTGAGCTAGAGTCTTCTGGAGTGCTGGAGTCGTAGTAGTTGTAGTGGGTGTACCAGGTGCCTGTGCTCCAACTTGATTCACCCCTGATCCACCGGTGCGCACGGGTGCTGTGGATACACCTCGGGCACGTCCTCGACCTCTACCGCGGCCCCGGCCTCTAGCAACGGCAATAGGGGGTGCGGGTGCTTGATCCTCATGAGTAGCACGTGTCCTCACCATCTGTGAGAGAATAGAAGAGAGAAGTTTAGATTTTGTGTCAAAATATCGTACTACAAGGATTTCAAAAGAAATGAAGAGTTTCCTAAACAGTTGCATAGCCCCTCAAAGATAAGTATGGATGTTTCCTTATCGGTCAGCGAGCCTCTAAATAACCAGACTGTGTCCTGTGACTCCTATAAACCTAGTGCTCTGATACCAACTTGTCACGACCCTAGTTTACCAATCGTGAACCTGTCATGACGGCACCCAGTCTTCACGACTAGGTAAGCCAAACACAATCGCAGAATTTACAGCTTTCACGAACAACTAAAATTAACAGCGGAATAGCATAGAAAAATGTAATAGGTGCCGCTTGGCATATATACTTTACCAAAATTTCTAGAATATATAGCCACCATGACCCGGAAACTCACGGGCAAACACAGGCTAAAGAGAGTAAAACTGTGGCTATATCTACAAGAGTATCTATACAACCAAAACAAAAAGGAAATAACTAGTGTCACTAGGGAGGAACAGAAGAAGACTCTCCGGATCTACGAACATAGCAGATACATACCTCGAGTTGCCTAAAATATCTAATCGATCATCGATAGTGTGCCTGATCAGATGGACCTGGATCTGCACAACAAAAAGTGTGCAGAAGAGTAGCATGAGTACACCACGATGGTACTAAGTAAGTGCCAAGCCTAACCTCGATGGAGTAGTGACAAGGAAGGTCAGGGCCCTACCAAGAATAATAATAATAATAAAAATATAGGACAGTGTAAAGCAGGAGTAAATCTGAAATAACAGAAAATAAGATAGAAGCTACAAGTTGTCACACCTCCTTTTGGCGCGCCCACTACCCGGGGGTAGGAGCGCAAGGGAGTTTTTTCCAATTTAAGTGACAATGTTCGAAACGGGATTATTTTATTTATTTCAGAGTCGCCACTTGGAATAAATTAAGGTGTCCCAAGTCACCGATTTATTTAAATCCCGAATCGAGGAAATTTTGACTTTTCAAATGAAGTCTGCGAACCAGAAATTCTAAGTAAGGAATTCTGTTGACCCGAGGGAAGGTGTTAGGCACCCCCGGATCCCGTGGTTCTAGCACTGTCGCTTCAATTATTATAAATGGCTAAAAATACCTGATTTTATACATGTTATAAATTATATGCTCCAATTAACCTTTTAAACTGCTCTATTAATTTGAAACCATGCCAAAAGAAAAACCAATTATAACATGACTCGGACTTTCGACAGATAGGTGAATGTATATAAAAAAAGGTATCCGGGTTATTTATTTGAAACTATGCCGATTAAAACCATTGTAAAAATAAACAAAAAAAATCAATTTATTTAAAGATATGTCCCTTAAGGTTATTTCTAATTAAAGACCCATACCAAATGATATCTTATTTCGTAGCTTTTGACTTAATGCCGGAGATTGAATAAAAATGTATAAACTAACGGAAAATTGATCAAAATATATACGAAATAGAAATAATTCACCTTGGTTCATTATTAGAAGTGAGATTGTTTACTTTGGATTTTACTATCCTCAATCCGATATTAATTGACGAAATCGAAACTATGCGATTAAAGTCGACCTAACATTGACATCTAAAGCGTTGGCTAACTTATCTTGTTTGCTTAATTACAAATAGATTTCGAGGAAAAATCAAGTGAAGAAAACTCGAAGATGATCCCAAACATCTTATGTTAATAGCTAACACTAATCAAACTAACACTTTAAATATGCTTAAACTACTTGACTTTAACAAATTATCTATTTAAAGTATCGAAGAGAATCTTAGTCCAAACTAGCAAACCTTTTACTTATACAGATTCGAACATTTAACAGGCACTAAACAAACATGAATGAAAATTAGTATCTATTTTGAACAATAGTCCGAAGACAGTCCTAGTTTACAGATACAAGCCTAACGGATGTTGTTTCAAAGTATACATGCTGGAAAAACAATAATTAAGTAGACATGCGAACTATGTATAATCTTAACCCCTCACTGATTAATAGTACAATTTCTATTTCAACTAACAATCCTTAGTTTAACAAATAGCTAACGGGATCATTCACGTAAGGGCTTCACAACAGAATTTAAGGTGGGCTTTCATTTCATTTCCAATACAAGAATGGACAAGCCCAAAGGATGTGTACCTGGAATTCAAAAGCAAAAGAGGAAATCAGTTGCAGGAAACCCAACAGCAACAGGTATGGAACAGCAACACCAGCAGCAAATTCCCAGTAAAAACCCGGCAGAAACAGTAGCAGAACAGTAGGGAAATTCCAGGGAATGTTTTAAACTCCAAACAGGAAAGCCCAGGAATCTTCAAACCAATAGAAAGACCAAAACACTAATGAAACAGTATTCAGAAAAACCAACAGGAAGTCTTCCCTCCCAACTAAAATGAATTTTAAGCAAATAAAGAGAGAAAAGTCTTGGTGTAATACTACAGAGATTCAAGTAGGTAATACTACAGAGCTTCTGCCAGTGTGTATTCTTGTTAGTGTCTAATGTGTTTTTGCCAATATTCTCAATGTGTGTGAATGTATTTCCAGAGAGTATTTTCTGTGAGTGTGAGTATGTATTCTCTATGTATTTGTGAATCTCCCCCTTAAAAACTGTTCTGCTAGTGTGTCTTATAGCCCTCAAGACTCAAAACATCTAACCTATTTAATTATTCCAGATCTGTCCAGCACATATTATTCTCTCCTTTTTGCACTTTTCAGCTGTCTAAACATGGCTCTACCCTTTAAACAGCCCTAAAGTGCAGAAACTATATGGGATGCCTGCTGTCCAGCAGGTTCCACTGCCTAAACATGTGCCTTGCACCCTCAAATTTCTATCCTAAGCTAAACAACTATATCCAATCAGTTTTTTTATTAACTAACAACTAGTTAAACTCTATGATTCAAACAACTATAACCAATTCCAGTCCTATTTGAAATCATAACAACTAAAAGCTTACAACCAAACACAATGTTGAATCAAAAATAGCAAAAATCTGAAATTTGTTCCAATGTTCTAACAAACGGACCTAACGAAACTAATCGACAACCTTCAAACAGTCGAATAACAATACGTGCAATCGATAAAAAACAAATCGCAAAGACTGCAATTTAAAGACTCTCGGCCAGAGTAGTCAAAAAATGAAAACTTAGCTATTCGACGAAATATCGAATCGAATTCCTATCTCATAACTACGTCATTCATAACAAATAATCAGAAGCAAACAAGTCGACCAAATAAAAGGTCCCAAAAGAAGAAGAATTTGAAGATGTCCGAGGAAAATCAATCAAATAAATGAAACTACAAAAAATAATTAAACCAAATTGACGAATGCAAGTAAATAAGAATGGAAAAGAAATACCTTGAAACAAGAAAAATGGAGCTCGGCCGAATTGGATTCAAACGGGTTCGAGATTGTGTATTTGAAGTTAAACGGACTTTAATTGAAATGTTTTCAAGCGAAAACATTTCAATTAAAGTCTATTGACTTCAACACTTTTAATTCTTGACAAAAATCCCTAACCCAAAATCTCGGGTTCTTGACACACGGATTTGGGGTTCGACGATTTCCGGCTAGATTTGAACAAGAGGAGCCACGGATTCATGGAGGGGACGGTGAGGGGATTATGTGGTATTAATTTGAGGCGATTTGGAGTAATTTGGGTTTTAGGGTCGATCTTTGATCTAATATTCGAGATGATCCACGAGGATTTGAGGTTAGGTGGTTAGGGATTTGGGACGGGGAGGTCGAGGGGAGTTTGGGGTGTAAGTTTCAGGCGGTTTGGAGCGCAACCGCCGGCGGAGACGATTTCCGGCCGGCGGTTCACGGTGGCAGATGGTGGCCGGAAATCGCCTGGATGAAGATGAGTTCAAAGAGGGGCTGTTTGGTTAGGGGTGTGAAAGGGTTTGGGGTCTTGGGTGATTAGAATTAGGCTAATATTCTGGACCGTTGGATGAAGTGTCATCAACGGTCCAGATTGCACGATGGGGATGGGGCGGATATGTTGGGGTATTTGGGCCTCAATTTTGTCCGATTTAGTGCATAGCCCAATCCATTTTCTCTTTTAATTCTTCTCTCTTTTCTTTTGAAATTAGTTCCTAATTTATTGAAACAAAAATCCTAATTATACTACAAAAAATCAAATCAAATTATATTAATACTAATTAAATTATACTAGCAATTATCACAAAATATCAAACAAATATAAATCACACAACTAGGCATTTAAGTGTTAAAATGCAGAAGATACATATTTTTGTTATTATATTTTTTATTATTATTTTCGTAAAACAAACTCAATTACTCTTAATCTCAAACTTGAATTTCATATACAAATGCAGCATATTTTTTGTATTTTTTATTTATTTAAACACGGACACGCAAACGCAAACAATAAGAGAAAAATTAACATAAAATCACAAAAATTGCAAACAACACAGAAGTATTTTACTTTGTATTTTTTTAGTAGTAATTCGTGTGAGACAAAAATCACGTGCTCACAGCTGTCCCTCTTTGCGCGGAAACATGAAGAGTTTTCGTGCAAAGATAAGTGAGCGGATACGAGCGATTTTTTACCCGTCTGAGCACTCTGTATGAAGCATTTTTTGGAAAAGTTTGATCGAACCTTTGCTTCCGAAGGTCTCCTACATATCCTGGGCTAAACAGGAATCAGGTCAATGTAGTTCGGGAAGTTTTGGTATCTGGGACTACCGTGGAGTGACACTTTGCTGTTACTGTTACCATCGTTGCCGCTGTTGTTGCTTGCTGCTTACTGACTTCCTTATTACACCAGAAGAAATTAAAGCTGAACTAGCTATGCTATCAAACTATGAGTTACAAGATTCCTATCTATGATTCTCTTGAAAACTTGATCTTGAATCTTAGCTGATTTGCTGTAGACCTCGATCTGAATCTCGATGCTCGACAAGCTGTACGTGCTTGTTTATTTATGTAACATTGAATGAAATGGAGTCGGCGGAGCTTGTTACTTCAATCATCTTCTGAGCAATCCGCGTCTTTGTTTACTCCAACGTTTGAAATCTTTCCTTTTGGTTCTTTTCTTCTTTTCTTCACTCTGAATTGATGTCCCATTTGTAGGTTATCTCGATCTTTGCGTCCCGAGGTCAAACCTATTTAGACAACAAAACAAACAAACGAACGAAATTTTTCTGCCCCAGTTTTGCTAGGAAAATTTCGTGAGTTAGTTGTGACACAGAAAGTGATTTAAAAGATTCTTTGGTATTGGGTAAGACAATCACAATTTCACAAACAAACGTTCCACGGCTCTCTGGCCGGGATTTTGAAGAAGAGTTTTACGGCTTTCTGGCCGGAATTCAAATGATGTCTAACGGTTTTTGGCCGCTAGACCCTCGGTTTTTGGCCGGGGTTAAACTGAATGGCTCAGCAGTTTTCTGACTGGGAGATCCTTGGTTTTTTTGACCGTCAGATAAAAGTTTCACTGCTTTCTGGCCGGAATTCAAACAATATCTAATGGTTTTTTGGCCGTCAGATCCTCGGTTTTTGTCCGGGGTAAAAGTAAATGGCTCCGCAGTTTTCTGACTGGGAGATCCTCGGTTTTTGACCGGGGATAAAAGTTTCGCGGCTTTCTGGCCGGAATTCAAACAATATCTGTCACGCCCCAAATCGAGGAACATGACCGGCGCCTGACCGGGTTGCCCCAGTCAAGCGGACCTGGGTGCCTTTCATTCCCACGCGTTACCCCTGTGATGACTGTTTCTCATTAACCAAATATATTACTAATCATAATTGATTTCACATTAAACAAATAAAATGATAAGAGTGATTCATTAACTAGATTTCAATTTTTTTACAACGCCCGACATAACACAATATATACATAAGACTGGAGTCCCACAGTTTACATGTCTACAGAGCCTCTAGGATACAAAAGGGAAATACAATACTTGCCGGTAACAAGGCTCCGGCTATACCTTACAAAACCAAAATGAAAATCTAAACCGAAGTGGCAAGAACCACACAAGGCCCCGAGGAAGAAAGGGGCTCACCAAAACGGGCAGTGGAAGGAGAAGGATACTACCTGCCGATGAGCTGAAGTGCCTGCTACTGATCCACCTACAATCATGACACGAATGTAGCGCCCCGGCAAAAGGGACGTCAGTACACTTGAATTGTACTGGTATGTATGGACAAACTTTGTCCCAAGTAAACTCAAGCCATTAAATTACATCAACAATTAATTAAGCCAGCCAACCATGTTTCCACATTTTTCTTATTTCAAATAATTCTCAACACAAAGCACTTTCTACAATCAGCCAATTTAACAATAACCAATCAATCACGTAAAGCACAAGTAGTCAAACAAAGGGGCAATCAGTGCCCCACAGGTTGCAAACTCTCCTGCTGTCTTCTTTCACAATTTCACATTATTGATTTTTGTATCAATTTTCAATAGCGATTTCGATCGCTTTCCATCCTTATTGCCCCCGACCACCCTTATTACCTCGGCCACCCTTATCACCCCAACCCACACCTTATTTCACCACGTTGCGGCGCGCAACACGACCCCGCCTTACAGTTGAAAACACAACAATTTCAAACAGCAGATAAGGTACTACACACAATTTCAACAAGTTCAAATAAGCAACTTACACATTGGTTCATGTTCTCAATTTCTTCTCAATTCAATATCACAACCATGTTACAAGTATTCCAAAATCGAAAATGCCCACATAATCATGTTCAACAATTCACCACAATTAAGGTGTTTCAAAGTCTTTCCACAATAAGCCAAATATGCCATCACAATGGTTGTTCCCAATTCTTTACCAACCTCGATTACCTTTTTATCTTTCAATTCATATTTCATACCATACATAGTTCAACATCAATCAAATGCTCAACAAGGAAATCAAAGGATTACGTAAAATTTCTCAATTTGACACATGCCAAAACAATTCGCACACATTTGGGCGATTTTACAAGAATCAAAATTAGCCATACATACCTGGTGATGATTTTTCCTCCTACTTTATGCTTACCCAAGATATCCTACTCTTGCCAACCTTGTTCTTGAAGACTCTTACTCCTACTCACTTCTTTTTACTAGAAATCAAGTTCAATAATCATGCATGAGTGTAAAAATTCTATTTTCAAAAGCTATTATATGCAAACCTCTCTTTACCCAATTTAAAACCGAAAATCAAAGAAAATAGTTAGGGTTTTTACCTTGAAAAGATTGGGGAAGTTGAATCCTTGCCCTAGGATCCCTTGGAATTAAGTAGTTGGAACAATCTTTGAAGATGAAGAACTTCTCTCTAAAAACCCTCTCTTCTCTCTCTAATTTTGGTGAGATGATATGATAAAATGAAGAAGAAAGGTGTTATATTAAAGAAGAGATCGGGTCAAAATGTTACAAAAATCTGGGCCGGGGTCGAATATGCGGTCACTATGCGACCGCAGAATCCACATGCGGTCCGCAAAGTGACCGCAGAATGGCCTCAAAGTTGTGCAGGTTCTGTTAAGGAATGCGGTCACTATGCGGACCGCATGTTGATTCTGCGGTCGCAAAAGTGCACCGCAGATTTGACATGCGATCGCATATCGACCGCACTTTTGACACGATTTTGGGGCAACTCTCTGGAACGTTTTGCGGCAAGAATGCGGTCCGCATGTCAGGTTTGCGGTCGCATTCTTGACCGAAGAATTCTACGCATTCCTAACACATCATTCGGACCATGACACCACATCTACTAGGTTTTATGCACAAAAATTTTACGGGGCCTTACAATATCTAACGGTTTTTGGCCGTCGGATCCTCGGTTTTTTGGCCGGGTTAAAGTAAATGGTCTCAGCAGTTTCCACCGGGAGATCCTCGGGTTTCCGACCGGGATAAAAGTTTCACGGCTTTCCGGCCGAATTCAAACAATATCTAACGGTTTTTTTTTGGCCGTCGGATCCTCGGTTTTTGGCCGGGTTAAAGTAAATGGCTCCGCAGTTTTCTGACTGGGAGATCCTCGGTTTTCGACCGGGATAAAAGTTTCACGGCTTTCGGCCGGAATTCAAACAATATCTAACGGTTTTTTGGCCTCAGATCCTCGGTTTTTTGGCCGGGGTAAAAGTAAATGGCTCCTCGGTTTTCTGACCGGGATAAAAGTTTCACGGCTTTCGGCCGGAATTCAAACAATATCTAACGGTTTTTTTGGCCGTCGGATCCTCGGTTTTTTGGCCAGGGTTAAAGTAAATGGCTCCGCAGTTTTTCTGACTGGGAGATCCTCGGTTTTCCGACCGGGATAAAAGTTTCACGGCTTTCTGGCCCGAATTCAAACAATATCTAACGGTTTTTTTGGCCGTCGGATCCTCGGTTTTTTGGCCGGGTTAAAGTAAATGGCTCCGCAGTTTTCTGACTGGAGATCCTCGGTTTTCTGACCGGGATAAAAGTTTCACGGCTTTCGGCCGGAATTCAAACAATATCTAACGGTTTTTTGGCCGTCGGATCCTCGGTTTTTTGGCCGGGGTTAAAGTAAATGGCTCCGCAGTTTTCTGACTGGGAGATCCTCGGTTTTCCGACCGGGATAAAAGTTTCACGGCTTTCTGGCCGGAATTCAAACAATATCTAACGGTTTTTTTGGCCGTCGGATCCTCGGTTTTTTGGCCGGGGTAAAAGTAAATGGCTCCGCAGTTTTCTGACTGGGGATCCTCAGTTTTCTGACCGGGGATAAAAGTTTCACGGCTTTCTGGCCGAAATTCAAATAATATCTAACGGGTTTTTGGCCATCAGATCCTCGGTTTTTTGGCCGGGGTTAAAGTAAATGGCTCCGCAGTTTTCCGACCGGGAGATCCTCGGTTTTCTGACCGGGGATAAAAGTTTCACGGCTTTCTGGCCGAATTCAAACAATATCTAACGGTTTTTTGGCCGTCGGATCCTCGGTTTTTGGTCGGGTAAAAGTAAATGGCTCGCAGGTTTTCGACCGGGAGATCCTCGGTTTTCCGACCGGGATAAAAGGTTCACGACTTTCTGGCCGAATTCAAACAATATCTAACGGTTTTTGGCCGTCGGATCCTCGGTTTTTTGGCCGGGGTTAAAGTAAATAGCTCCGCAATTTTCTGATCGGGAGATCCTCGGTTTTCTGACCGGGATAAAAGTTTCACGGCTTTCTGGTCGGAATTCAAACAATATCTAACGGTTTTTTGGCCGTCAGATCCTCGGTTTTTTGGCCGGGGTAAAAGTAAATGGCTCCGCAGTTTTCTGACTGGGAGATCCTCGATTTTTTGACCGGGTATAAAAGTTTCACGGCTTTCGGCCGGAATTCAAACAATATCTAACGGTTTTTTGGCCGTCAGATCCTCGGTTTTTTGGCCGGGGTAAAAGTAAATGGCTCCGCAGTTTTTCTGACTGGGAGATCCTCGGTTTTCAAACCGGGGATAAAAGTTTCACGGCTTTCGGCCGGAATTCAAACAATATCTAACGGTTTTTGGCCGTCGGATCCTCGGTTTTTTGGCGGGGTAAAAGTAAATGGCTCAGCAGTTTCTGACTGGGAGATCTTCGGTTCTCGACCGGGGATAAAAGTTTCACTGCTTTCCGTCGAATTCAAACAATATCTAACGGTTTGTTTTTGGCCGTCGGATCCTCGGTTTTTTGGCCGGGGTTAAAGTAAATGGCTCCGCAGTTTTCGACTGGGAGATCCTCGGTTTTCCGACCGGGATAAAAGTTTCACGGCTTTCTGGTCGGAATTCAAACAATATCTAACGGTTTTTTTGGCCGCCGGATCCTCGGATTTTTGGCCGGGTTAAAGTAAATGGCTCCGCAGTTTCGACCGGGAGATCCTCGGTTTCGACCGGGATAAAAGTTTCACGGCTTTCCGGCCGAATTCAAACAATATCTAACGGTTTTTTGGCCGTCGGATCCTCGGTTTTTGGCCGGGGTAAAAGTAAATGGCTCCGCAGTTTTCGACCGGGGAGATCCTCGGTTTTCTGACCGGGATAAAAGTTTCACGGCTTTCGGCCGAATTCTAACAATATCTAACGGTTTTTTGGCCGTCGGATCCTCGGTTTTTGGCCGGGTAAAAGTAAATGGCTCGCCAGTTTTCGACCGGGAGATCCTCGCTTTTCGACCGGGATAAAAGGTTCACGACTTTCCGGCCGGAATCCAAACAATATCTAACGGTTTTTTGGCCGTCGGATCCTCGGATTTTTTGGCAGGGGTTAAAGTAAATGGCTCCGCAATTTTCTGACTGGGAGATCCTCGGTTTTCTGACCGGGATAAAAGTTTCACGGCTTTCGGCCGGAATTCAAACAATATCTAACGGTTTTTTGGCCGTCGGATCCTCGGTTTTTGGCCGGGGTAAAAGTAAATGGCTCCGCAGTTTTTGACTGGGGAGATCCTCGGTTTTTCGACCGGGGATAAAAGTTTCACGGCTTTCTGGCCGGAATTCAAACAATATCTAACGGTTTTTGGCCGTCGGATCCTCGGTTTTTTGGTCGGGGTAAAAGTAAATGGCTCCGCAGTTTTTTGACTGGGAGATCCTCGGTTTTCTAACCGGGAATGAAAGTTTCACAGCTTTCTGGCCGGAATTCAAACAATATCTAACGGTTTTTGGCCGTCGGATCCTCGGTTTTTTGGTCGGGGTAAAAGTAAATGGCTCCGCAGTTTTTTGACTGGGAGATCCTCGGTTTTCTAACCGGGAATGAAAGTTTCACGGCTTTCTGGCCGGAAAGACCCTCGGTTTTTCTGACCGGGGTCCAAACAGATATTTTTGGCCGGGGTAAAAGTAAATGGCTCCGCAGTTTTTTTGACTGGGAGATCCTCGGTTTTCTGACCGGGAATAAAAGTTTCACGGCTTTCTAGCCGGAATTCAAACAATATCTAACGGTTTTTTGGCCGTCAGATCCTCGGATTTTTGGCCGGGGTAAAAGTAAATGGCTCCGCAGTTTTCTGACTGGGAGATCCTCGGTTTTCTGACCGGGATAAAAGTTTCACGGCTTTCCGGCCGGAATTCAAACAATATCTAACGGTTTTTTGGCCGTCAGATCCTCGGTTTTTTGGCCGGGGTAAAAGTAAATGGCTCCGCAGTTTTTGACTGGGGAGATCCTCGGTTTTCTGACCGGGGATAAAAGTTTCACGGCTTTCTGGCCGGAATTCAAACAATATCTAACGGTTTTTTGGCCGTCAGATCCTCGGTTTTTTGGCCGGGTAAAAGTAAATGGCTCCGCAGTTTTCTGACTGGGAGATCCTCGGTTTTCTGACCGGGATAAAAGTTTCACGGCTTTCTGGCCGGAATTCAAACAATATCTAACGGTTTTTGGCCGTCGGATCCTCGGTTTTTTGGCCGGGGTAAAAGTAAATGGCTCCGCAGTTTTCTGACTGGGGAGATCCTCGGTTTTCTGACCGGGATAAAAGTTTCACGGCTTTCGGCCGGAATTCAAACAATATCTAACGGTTTTTTTTTGGCCGTCAGATCCTTGGTTTTTTGGCCGGGGTTAAAGTAAATGGCTCCGCAGTTTTCTGACTGGGAGATCCTCGGTTTTCTGACCGGGGATAAAAGTTTCACGGCTTTCTGGCCGGAATTCAAACAATATCTAACGGTTTTTTTTTGGACGTCAGATCCTCGGATTTTTGGCCGGGGTTAAAGTAAATGGCTCTGCAGTTTTCTGACTGGGAGATCCTCGGTTTTCTGACCGGGGATAAAAGTTTCACGGCTTTCTGGCCGGAATTCAAACAACATCTAACGGTTTTCTGGCCGTCAGATCCTCGGTTTTTTGGCCGGGGTAAAAGTAAATGGCTCCGCAGTTTTCTGACTGGGAGATCCTCGGTTTTCCGACCGGGGATAAAAGTTTCACGGCTTTCTGGCCGGAATTCAAACAATATCTAACGGTTTTTTGGCCGTCAGATCCTCGGTTTTTGGCCGGGGTAAAAGTAAATGGCTCCGCAGTTTTTTGACTGGGGAGATCCTCGGTTTTCGACCGGGGATAAAAGTTTCACGGCTTTCCGGCCGAAATTCAAATAATATCTAACGGGTTTTTGGCCGTCGGATCCTCGGTTTTTGGCGGGGTAAAAGTAAATGGCTCCGCAGTTTTCGACCGGGGAGATCCTCGGTTTTCTGACCGGGGATAAAAGTTTCACGGCTTTACGGTCGGAATTCAAACAATATCTAACGGTTTTTTTGGCCGTCAGATCCTCGGTTTTTTGGTCGGGGTTAAAGTAAATGGCTCCGCAGTTTTTGACTGGGGAGATCCTCGGTTTTCTGACCGGGGATAAAAGTTTCACGGCTTTCTAGCCGGAATTCAAACAATATCTAACGGTTTTTGGCCGTCGGATCCTCGGTTTTTGGCCGGGCAAAAGTAAATGGCTCCGCAGTTTTCTGATCGGGAGATCTTCGGTTTTCGACCGGGATAAAAGTTTCACGGCTTTCGGCCGAATTCAAACAATATCTAACGGTTTTTTTTGGCCGTCAGGGTCCCTCGGTTTTTTGGCCGGGGTTAAAGTAAATGGCTCGGCAGTTTTCTGACTGGGAGATCCTCGGTTTTCTGACCGGGGATAAAAGTTTCACGGCTTTCTGGCCGAATTCAAACAATATCTAACGGTTTTTTGGCCGTCGGATCCTCGGTTTTTTGGCCGGGGTAAAAGTAAATGGCTCCGCAGTTTTCTGACTGGGAGATCCTCGGTTTTCTGACCGGGATAAAAGTTTCACGGCTTTCCGGCCGGAATTCAAACAATATCTAACGGTTTTTTGGCCGTCGGATCCTCGGTTTTTGGCCGGGGTAAAAGTAAATGGTCCGCAGTTTTTTGACTGGGGAGATCCTCGGTTTTCGACCGGGGATAAAAGTTTCACGGCTTTCTGGTGGAATTCAAACAATATCTAACGGTTTTTTGGCCGTCGGATCCTCGGTTTTTGGCCGGGTATAAGTAAATGGCTCCGCAGTTTTCGACCGGAGATCCTCGGTTTCCGACCGGGGATAAAAGTTTCACGCTTTCGGCCGAAATTAAAATAATATCTAACGGGTTTTTGGCCGTCGGATCCTCGGTTTTTTGGCCGGGTAAAAGTAAATGGCTCCGCGAGTTTTCGACCGGGAGATCCTCGGTTTCGACCGGGATAAAAGTTTCGCGGCTTTTTGGCCGAATTCAAACAATATCTAACGGTTTTTGGCCGTCGGATCCTCGTTTTTTGGTCGGGGTAAAAGTAAATGGCTCCGCGGTTTTCGACTCGGGAGATCCTCGGTTTTCGACCGGGATAAAAGGTTCACGACTTTCTGGTCGAATTCAAACAATATCTAACGGTTTTTTGGCCGTCGGATCCTCGGATTTTTTGGCAGGGGTTAAAGTAAATGGCTCCGCAATTTTCTGACTGGGAGATCCTCGGTTTTCGACCGTGGATAAAAGTTTCACGGCTTTTCGGTCGGAATTCAAACAATATCTAACGGTTTTTTGGCCGTCAGATCCTCGGTTTTTTGGCCGGGGTAAAAGTAAATGGCTCCGCGGTTTTCTGACTGGGGAGATCCTCGGTTTTCTGACCGGGATAAAATTTTCACGGCTTTCTGGCCGGAATCCAAACAATATCTAACGGTTTTTTGGCCGTCAGATCCTCGGTTTTTTGGCCGGGGTAAAAGTAAATGGCTCCGCAGTTTTCTGACTGGGAGATCCTCGGTTTTCGGACCGGGGATAAAAGTTTCACGGCTTTCTCGCCGGAATTCAAACAATATCTAACGGTTTTTTGGCCGTCAGATCCTCGGTTTTTTGGCCGGGGTAAAAGTAAATGGCTCCGCAGTTTTCTGACTGGGAGATCCTCGGTTTTCTGACCGGGATAAAAGTTTCACGGCTTTCTGGCCGGAATTCAAACAATATCTAACGGTTTTTTGGCCGTCAGATCCTCGGTTTTTGGCCGGGGTAAAAGTAAATGGCTCCGCAGTTTTCTGACTGGGAGATCCTCGGTTTTCTGACCGGGATAAACGTTTCACGGCTTTCTGGCCGGAATTCAAACAATGTCTAACGGTTTTTTGGCCGTCAGACCCTCGGTTTTTTGGCCGGGGTTAAAGTAAATGGCTCCGCAGTTTTTTGACTGGGAGATCCTCGGTTTTCTGACCGGGGATAAAAGTTTCACGGCTTTCTGGCCGGAATTCAAACAATATCTAACGGTTTTTTGGCCGTCAGATCCTCGGTTTTTGGCCGGGGTAAAAGTAAATGGCTCCGCAGTTTTCTGACTGGGGAGATCCTCGGTTTTCTGACCGGGATAAAAGTTTCACGGCTTTCTGGCCGGAATTCAAACAATATCTAACGGTTTTTTGGCCGTCAGATCCTCGGTTTTTGGCCGGGGTATAAGTAAATGGCTCCGCAGTTTTCTGACTGGGAGATCCTCAGTTTTCTGACCGGGGATAAAAGTTTCACGGCTTTCTGGCCGAAATTCAAATAATATCTAACGGGTTTTTGGCCGTCAGATCCTCGGTTTTTTGGCCGGGGTAAAAGTAAATGGCTCCGCGAGTTTTCGACCGGGAGATCCTCGGTTTTCGACCGGGATAAAAGTTTCGCGGCTTTTTGGCCGGAATTCAAACAATATCTAACGGTTTTTTGGCCGTCGGATCCTCGGTTTTTGGCCGGGTTAAAGTAAATGGCTCCGCAGTTTTCCGACCGGGAGATCCTCGGTTTTCGATCGGGGATAAAAGGTTCACGACTTTCTCTGGCCGAATTCAAACAATATCTAACGGTTTTTGGTCGTCGGATCCTCGGATTTTTGGCGGGGTTAAAGTAAATGGCTCCGCAATTTTTCGAACGGGAGATCCTCGGTTTTCGACCGGGATAAAAGTTTCACGGCTTTCGGCGGAATTCAAACAATATCTAACGGTTTTTTGGCCGTCGGATCCTCGGTTTTTGGCCGGGGTAAAAGTAAATGGCTCCGCAGTTTTCTGACTGGAGATCCTCGGTTTTCTGACCGGGATAAAAGTTTCACGGCTTTCGGCCGGAATTCAAACAATATCTAACGGTTTTTGGCCGTCAAATCCTCGGTTTTTTGGCCGGGGTAAAAGTAAATGGCTCCGCAGTTTTCTGACTGGGGAGATCCTCGGTTTTCTGACCGGGATAAAAGTTTCACGGCTTTCGGCCGGAATTCAAACAATATCTAACGGTTTTTTGGCCGTCAGATCCTCGGTTTTTTGGCCGGGGTTAAAGTAAATGGCTCCGCAGTTTTCTGACTAGGAGATCCTCGGTTTTTGACCGGGGATAAAAGTTTCACGGCTTTCTGGCCGGAATTCAAACAATATCTAACTATTTTTTGGATGTCAGATCCTCGGTTTTTTGGCCGGGGTTAAAGTAAATGGCTCCGCGGTTTTCTGACTGGGAGATCCTCGGTTTTCTGACCGGGGATAAACGTTTCGCGGCTTTCTGGCCGGAATTCAAACAATATCTAACGATTTTTTGGCCGTCAGATCCTCGGTTTTTGGCCGGGTAAAAGTAAATGGCTCCGCAGTTTTCTGACTCGGGAGATCCTCGGTTTTCTGACCGGGGATAAAAGTTTCACGGCTTTTTGGCCGAAATTCAAACAATATCTAACGGTTTTTTGGCCGTAAGATCCTCGGTTTTTTGGCCGGGGTAAAAGCAAATGGCTCCACAGTTTTCTGACTGGGGAGATCCTCGGTTTTCTGACTGGGGATAAAGTTTCACGGCTTTCTGGCCGGAATTCAAACAATATCTAACGGTTTTTTTGGCCGTCAGATCCTCGATTTTTTGGCCGGGGTAAAAGTAAATGGCTCCGCAGTTTTCTGACTGGGAGATCCTCGGTTTTTTAACCGGGGACGAAAGTTTCGCGGCTTTCTGGCCGGAATTCAAACAACATCTAACGGTTTTTTGGCCGTCGGATCCTCGGTTTTTTGGCCGGGGTAAAAGTAAATGGCTCCGCAGTTTTCTGACTGGGGAGATCCTGGTTTTCTGACCGGGGATAAAAGTTTCACGGCTTTTTGGCCGGAATTCAAACAATATCTAACGGTTTTTTGGCCGTCAGATCCTCGGTTTTTTGGCCGGGGTAAAAGTAAATGGCTCCGCAGTTTTCTGACTGGGAGATCCTCGGTTTTCTGACCGGGGATAAAAGTTTCGCGGCTTTCCGGCCGGAATTCAAACAATATCTAACGGTTTTTTGGCCGTCGGATCCTCGGTTTTTTGGCCGGGGTTAAAGTAAATGGCTCCGCAGTTTTTTGACTGGGAGATCCTCGGTTTTCTGACCGGGGATAAAAGTTTCACGGCTTTCTGGCCGGAATTCAAACAATATCTAACGGTTTTTTGGCCGTCAGATCCTCGGTTTTTTGGCCGGGGTAAAAGTAAATGGTTCCACAGTTTTCTGACTGGGAGATCCTCGGTTTTCTGACCGGGATAAAAGTTTCACGGCTTTCCGGTCGGAATTCAAACAATATCTAACGGTTTTTTGGCCGTCAGATCCTCGGTTTTTTGGCCGGGGTAAAAATAAATGGCTCCGCAGTTTTATGACTGGGAGATCCTCGGTTTTCTGACCGGGAAGAAAAGTTTCACGGCTTTCTAGCCGAAATTCAAACAATATCTAACGGTTTTTGGCCGTCGGATCCTCGGTTTTTTGGCCGGGGTAAAAATAAATGGCTCCGCAGTTTTCTGACTGGGAGATCCTCGGTTTTCTGACCGGGATAAAAGTTTCACGGCTTTCTGGCCGGAATTCAAACAATATCTAACGGTTTTTTTGGCCGTCGGATCCTCGGTTTTTTGGCCAGGGTTAAAGTAAATGGCTCCGCAGTTTTTTGATGGGGAGATCCTCGGTTTTCGACCGGGGATAAAAGTTTCACGGCTTTCTGGCCGGAATTCAAACAATATTTTTGAATTTTTAGGAGTAATTATCATGTAGGGCAAAAATCACGTGCTCACAGCTGCCCCTCTTTGCATGTAAACTCGAAGAGTTTTCGTGCAAAGATAATGAGCTAATACAAGCGATTTGTGCCCGTTCGAGCACTCCGTGTAAAGCATTTTAAAAAGATCTTGACCGAGCCTTTGCTTCGGGAGGCTTCCTACATATCCTGGGCTAAACAGGAATCAGGTCAATGTAGTTCGGGAAGTTTTGGTAGCTGGGACTACCGTGGACTGACACTTAGATGTTACTGTTGCTATCGTTGCTGCTGTTGCTGCTTACTGCTTACTGACCTCTTTATTACACCAAAAGAGAAATTAAAGCTGAACTAGCTATGCTATCAAACTATGAGTTACAAGATTTCTATCTATGATTCTCTTGAAAACTTGATCTTGAATCTTAGCTGATTTGCTGTAGACCTCGATCTGAATCTTGATGCTCAACAAGCTGTACGTGCTTGTTTATTTTTGTAACATTGAGTGAAACGGAGTCGGCGGAGCTTGTTACTTCAATCAGCTTCTGAGCAATCCGCGCTTTTGTTTACTCCAACGTTTGAACTCTTTTCTTTTGGTTCTTTTCTTCTTTTCTTTATTCTGGATTGATGTTCCATTCGTAGGTTATCTCGATCCTTGCGTCCCGAGGTCAAACCTATTTAGACAATAAAACAAACAAACGAACGAAATTTTTCTGCCCCAGTTTTTGCTAGGAAAATTTCGTGAGTTAGTTGTGACACAGAAAGTGATTAAAAAGACTCTTTGGTATTGGTTAAGAAAATCATAGTTTCACAAATAAACGTTCCACGGCTTTTTGGCCGGGATTTTGCAGAAGAGTTTCACGGCTTTTTGGCCGGAATTCAAACAACGTCTAACGGTTTTTTTGGCCGCAAGACCCTCGGTTTTTTGGCCGGGGTAAAAGTAAATGGCTCCGCAGTTTTCTGACTGGGAGATCCTCGGTTTTTTACCGGGGATAAGAGTTTCACAGCTTTCTGGCCGGAATTCAAACAATGTCTAACGGTTTTTTGGCCGTCAGGCCCTCGGTTTTTTGGCCGAGGTTAAAGTAAATGGCTCCGCAGTTTTTTGACTGGGGATAAACGTTTCACGGCTTTCTGGCCGGAATTCAAACAATGTCTAACGGTTTTTTGGCCGCCAGACCCTCGGTTTTTTGGCCGGGGTAAAAGTAAATGGCTCCGTAGTTTTCTGACTGGGAGATCCTCGGTTTTCTGACCGGGGATAAAAGTTTCACGGCTTTCTGGCCGAAATTCAAACAATGTCTAACGGGTTGGTTTTTTGGCCGCAAGACCCGCGGTTTTTTGGCCGGGGTTAAAATAAATGGCTCCGCAGTTTTGTGACTGGGAGATCCTCGGTTTTCCGACCGGGGATAAAAGTTTCACGGCTTTCCGGCCGGAATTCAAACAATGTCTAACGATTTTTTGGCCGCAAGACCCTCGGTTTTTTGGCCGAGGCTAAAATAAATGGCTCCGCAGTTTTCTGACTGGGAGATCCTCGGTTTTCTGACCGGGAAGGAGAGTTTCACGGCTTTTTGGCCGGAAAGACCCTCGGTTTTTTCGACCGGGGTCCAAACAGATATTGGACTGATATTATTTGATTCTCTTTTTTCGGAGTTTTCATTTTCTTTTCTTTTATTCTTCTTTTTGGGCCTTCTTTTAGGCTTTCTTTTAACCATCAACAAATGCATAAGATAAATCTCTAAAAAGAAACTTACCCTTTTATGTGTTTTCCTTGTTCCAAAGCCATTTCAAAGCTTGCGTATTTCACTTCTTCGAGTTGTACCTTCTTCTTGCACAATTAAACAGACTTGCTTTCAACAAAGAACATTTTATCAGTTGAGAAAGAAAATGGTTGACTTTGCGGCCTTGATTATCTTCATTGCTTGATCGTTTCCCCATTTCCATTGAGAAGTTTGCTACCAATTGTCTTTGGGGTGACTTCCTTTCAAACTGACCGGGTTCATTCCCGAAATTCCATGAGGATTTTTCGTGTGGGTTCTATCCTTCTGCCTTATTCCGTCTCTTCTAAGACCTTAGCCTTTGATTTCCGTTTCCTTTCTAAACTCCTTTTCTTTGGAAACAATCGATCATTACGATCCAATCGTGGATTGTAACAATACACCACTGAGGCTGTTTTTCTTTTCTTCTTTACCAGGCGGAGTCCTGTAAAACCGGTCCTGTCACCTTCCTTTGTAATAGTTTCAGAATTAAAATTAAACCGAAAGGGATTCAAAGAAAAAGAATGTCACGACCCGGATTTTCCCCCAACATCGGGATCGTGATGGCGCCTACTCATGGTAGCTAGGCAAGCCACTGTATTCATACTATCCTGTTTTTAACACAATTTTAATCAAATAAATGCGGAATACTTTATCGGAATGGAAATAACAAATCACAAGGTGCGAATCATACTGAAATCCTCTACCCAAGACGTGGAGTCACCAACTCACGAACTACTATGGAATACTACACATAAAAGTCTGAAGGAAATATAACATAATTCTGTTTGTCTCGGAACAAAGAGACTACAACTAATAACATAAATAAAGAGAGAGACGCCGGGCCTGCGGACGTCTGCAAGCTACCTCGGTCTCAAATGTGATCAACTCCCACGCAATCAATTTACTGCTGCTGCTGCTGCTCCTGATCGTAACCTGGACCTGTGCAAAAACGCACAGAAGTGTAGCATCAGCACAACCGACCCCATGTGCTGGTAAGTGTCCGGCCTATCCCGGCGAAGTAGTGACAAGCCTAGGACCAGACACTCACATAAACCTGTGCAATTCAATATATATATGTGTACCACAAAATAACAAGAAATAATCAAGTATTAACACAATAAGGAATATCTTAAAGAATTCAACAATTAACCAGAGTTAATAATTTCACAAGGAAAAACAAAGTATAATGTAAACACAAGTAATATCACTTCAAGAAATAGCAAGCAGTTGCACGGCATCACCCTTCGTGCTTTTACTCTCATCCTCACATCCATAGTACGGCATGATCCTTCGTCCATGGTTCAATAACAGGCACGGCATGATCCTTCGTGCATAATCAATAATAGGGCACGACATGATCCTTCGTGCATAATCAATAATAGGGCACGGCATGATCCTTCGTGCATAATCAATAATAGGGCACGGCATGATCCTTCGTGCATAATCAATAATAGGGCACGGCATGATCCTTCGTGCATAATCAATAAATAAACATGGCACGGCATTAACCTTCGTGCATAAATAAATAAACATGGCACGGCATCACCCTTCGTGCATTATCTCTCTTCCTCACCCAAATAACAATCACAATTAAGGGCAAAGGAAGAAACAGTAATTCATAAACCGTCCCATCAAGGGCAATCAATAATTATCTTCACAACAAGTCCCAACAAGGGAGAACAATAACAATTCATCTGTAATATATCTCAAAATAATCATTTTCCAACGACTCACGGTCATACTAGACGCCGGTGTATGGATGCTCGTCACCACAGCCCATACACCGCACTCGATCACATAACACATAACACATAATCCTATTCCCTCAAGCTAGGATAGAACAAACACTTACCTCGAATGCTCATGAACAATTCAATCCGTGGAAATGTCTTTTCTTTCAATTTGGCTCCAATCCAACCGTATCTATACACAATTGATTTAGTATCATCAATTCTACTCAACAAACAAATTCTTAATACCAAATACAACTTTTACAACATTCTGCCATGAATAGTGAATTTCAACCCCAGGCCCACATGGTCGGAATTCGGGGTTAGGACCAAAATCCGGTTACCCATTCCCCCACGAGTTCATATATATAATTTGTTTCAAAATCGGACCTCAATTCGAGGTCCAATACCCCAATTTATGAAAAACCCTATTTTCTAACAAAAACAAGAATTTTACCATGAAAATCTTTGATTTCTTATGAAAAACATGTTTAATGATGTTAGGAATTGAAAGAATTAAGTAAAAAGTGACTTACAATCGTTTTGATGAAGAAGAAATCCTTGAAGAATCGCAAATGGGTGTTTTGGTTTTGTAAAATGTGAAGAAATGACTGAAATTCGTGTTTTTCAGGTCTCTGTGTTCGCATTTGCGAACATGGGTTCGCAATTGCGAACCCCGACCAATTTCTGGAGTTTGAAAAATAAGCTAAGGGTGGGAAGTTCGCATTTGCGAACATTTGTTCGCATTTGTGAACAGTTCGCATTTGCGAACTAATGTTCGCATTTGCGAACACATGCTGTATAAGGCAGTGTTCGCATTTGCGAACAATGGTTCGCATTTGCGAACCAAGGCATAATGGGGAATGTTCGCATTTGCGAACTTTTGTTCGCATTTGCGAACATAGGCTGGCACTGGGGACCTTCGCAAATGCGAACAATTGTTCGCATTTGCGAACAAGGCTGGGCCAAAGGGGGCTTCGCATTTGCGATGAATGTTCGCATTTGCGAGCCTGTCCCCCTTCGCAATTGCGAGAAAACTTCGCAATTGCGAAGCCAACAGTTGGGTGAAAAACCAGCAGTTCAAAAATTCAGAGTTTCATCCAACGGCCTATCAAATCTTTACCCGAGCCCCCCGGCTCCAAACCAAACATGTACACAACCTCAAAAACACATTATGGACTTGTTCGTGCGATCATATCGCCAATATCACTTCGTTTTAATCAAATCAAGCCTCAAACTCATGATTTTCATACTTTTGATTTTCAAAACTTCTTAACATTGGAACTCAAGGTCCAAAACATCTCAAACGACATCCAAATGTCACCAAACTTTACAGGAAATCACATATATAATATTTAAGACTTGTACCGGGCGTCGGAACCAAAATACGCGCCCGATACCAAGGTCAATTAATTTATTTCCTTTAATAATTACATCACAAAACAATTTCACATAAAAATTCATAACTTGGGCTCTAGGCCTCAGAATTCGACTCCGGACACATGTCCAAGTCCCATATTTTCCTACGGACCTCCCGGGACCATCCAATCTCGGTCCGGATCCGTTTACCAAAAATGTTGACCGAAGTCAACCATATCAATATTAATATCATTTTTATCCAAATTTCTCATAGAATTCATATTTTCTATCACAAAATCTTTCCGCTACATGCTCGGATCGTGCACGCAAATCGAGGCAACATAGAATGAGGTTTTCAAGGCCTCAGAAGCTCGAAATGATTAATAAAATAGGTGATGACCCTTTGGGTCGTCACAATCTCCACCTCTAAAACAATCGTTCGTCCTCGAACGGACAAAAGAAAGAAGTACCTGAGTCAGGAAACAAGTGTGGGTAGCGGCTCCGCATATCAGACTCGGACTCCCAGGTCGATGCCTCAGGAGGCTGACCTCTCCACTGAACACGCACAGAAGGATAACTCTTCGACCTCAACTGTCGAACCTGCCTGTCTAGAATGGCTACCGGCTCCTCTTCGTAAGATAGATCATTGTCCAATTGGACAATACGGAAGTCTAACACATGTGTGGGATCGCCGTGGTATCTCCGAAGCATAGATACATGAAAAACTAGATGCACGGCTGATAAGCTAGGCGGCAAAGCTAATCTGTAAGCCACCCCTCCCACTCTGTCTAGAATCTCAAATGGGCCAATATACCTAGGGCCGAGCTTGCCCTTCTTCCCAAACCTCATCACGCCCTTCATAGGCGACACCCGGAGCAATACTCGTTCACCAACCATGAAATCTACATCTCGAACCTTACGATTTGCATAAGTCTTCTGTCTAGACTGAGCTGAACGCAATCTCTCCTGGATAATGTTGACCTTATCCAAGGCCTCTTGAACTAAGTCTGTGCCCAATAACCGAGCCTCTCCCGGCTCAAACCATCCTACTAGAGATCGACATCGCCTACCATACAACGCCTCATACAGGGCCATCTGGATGCTAGACTGGTAGCTGTTGTTGTAGCCGAACTCTGCTAATGACAGAAACTGGTCCCACAAGCCTCCAAAATCAATGACACAGGCTCGAAGCATGTCCTCTAGGATCTGAATAGTCCTCTCGGACTGACCATCCATCTGAGGATGAAAAGCTGTACTCAGCTGAACCTGTGTGCCTAACTCCTGCTGGACCGCTCTCCAGAACCGCGAGGTAAACTACGTACGCCGATCTAAGATAATAGATACCGGCACTCCATGGAGACGAACAATCTCCCTAATGTAAACCTCCGCTAACCTCTCCGACGAGTAGGAGACAGATACTGGAATAAAGTGTGCTGACTTGGTCAGCCTATCAACAATGACCCAAATAGCATCAAATTTCCTCCGAGTCAAAGGAAGTCCAGTAACGAAGTCCATAGTGATCCGCTCCCATTTCCACTCGGGAATTTCAATCCTCTGGAATACACCACCAGGTCTCTGGTGCTCATATTTCACCTGCCGACAATTTAGACACCGAGCGACATACGCAACGATATCTTTCTTCATTCTGCGCCACCAATAGTGTTGCCGTAGGTCCTGGTACATCTTCGCGGCGCCTGGGTGAATAGAATACCGCGAACTGTGGGCCTCTGCTAAGATCAACTCTCGAATCCCTTCGACATTGGGTACACAAACTCGACCCCGCAATTTCAATACCCCATCATCATCTAGGTTTACCTGTGTGGCACCTCCTCGCTGTACTGTATCTCTTAACTCACGCAAATGAGGATCATCAAATTGCCTCTCACGGATACGCTCTAATAAGGAAGAACGAGCGACCGTGCAGGCTAACACTCTGCTAGGCTCAGAAATGTCTAATCTCACGAACCGGTTGGCTAAGGCCTGGACATCTAGAGCTAATGGTCTTTGATTGACCGGAATATATGCAAGACTACCCATGCTGGCATACTTTCTACTCAATGCGTCGGCCACCACATTGGCTTTACCTGGGTGATATAATATAGTAACATCATACTCTTTTAGCAACTCTAACCATCTCCGCTGTCGTAGATTCAACTCCTTTTGCTTGAACAAGTATTGTAGGCTTTTGTGATCGGTGTACACCTCACATGTCACACCATATAGATAATGCTTCCAGATCTTTAAGGCATGAACCACTGCTGCTAACTCAAGATCATGAACTAGATAATTCTTCTCATGTATTTTTAACTGTCTCGAAGCATAAGCGATAACCTTACCATCCTGCATCAATACCGCTCCAAGCCCTGTACGAGATGCGTCACAATAAACCGTATAAGGCCCTGTACCTGTAGGTAGTACCAACACCGGTGCGGTGGTCAAGGCTGTCTTGAGCTTCTGAAAGCTCGCCTCACACTCTTCTGACCACTGGAACTGGACACCCTTCTAGGTCAACCTGGTCATCGAGGCTGCAAGAGAAGAGAACCCCTCTACAAATCGACGGTAGTAACCTGCTAACCCCAAGAAACTCCGGATCTCAGTCACTGAAGCTGGTCGAGGCCAATTCTGGACTGCCTCAATCTTCTTTGGGTCTACCTGAATACCTTCCACTGATACAATGTGACCCATAAATGCTACCGAACTCAGCCAGAACTCACATTTAGAAAATTTGGCATATAGCTGGTTATCTTTCAGAGTCTGAAGAACCACTCTGAGGTGCTGCTCGTGCTCTTCCTGGCTGCGGGAGTATACCAGGATGTCATCTATGAATACTATCACGAACAGATCTAAGTAAGGCCCGAATACCCGATTCATCAACTCCATGAATGCTGCTGGGGCATTGGTCAACCCGAAGGACATGACCAAGAACTCATAATGCCCATATCTAGAGCGAAAGGCCGTCTTAGGAATGTCAGCCGCCCTGATCTTCAGCTGATGGTAGCCTGACCTCAAGTCTATCTTAGAGAATACCCTCGCTCCCTGGAGCTGGTCAAACAAATCATCAATCCTCGACAATGGATATTTATTTTTGATAGTCACCTTGTTTAACTGCCGGTAATCAATACACATCCGCATCGAGCCATCCTTCTTCTTTACAAATAATACAGGTGCTCCCCAGGGGGAATCACTGGGCCTGATAAAGCCCTTCTCAAGAAGATCCTGCAACTGATCTTTCAACTCTTTTAGTTCCGGCGGGGCCATACGATAGGGTGGAATAGAGATGGGCCGAGTACCCGGTGCCAGATCAATACAGAAATCAATATCCCTGTCGGGTGGCATGCCCGGCAGGTCTGAAGGAAAAACCTCCGGAAACTCCCGTGCAATAGGGACCGACTCAATGGAAGGAACTTCTGCGCTGGAATCACGAACATAAGCCAAATAAGCTAGACACCCCTTCTCGACCATACGTCGAGCCTTAACATAGGAAATAACAATGCGAACGGAGTGGCTTGAGGTACCCTTCCACTCTAATCGGGGTGATTCTGCAAGGCTAAGGTGACAATCTTAGCATGACAATCAAGAATAGCATGGTATGGGGACAACCAGTCCATCCCCAATATGACATCAAAATCTACCATATCCAAGAGCAACAGATCAACACGGTCTCAAGACCCCCAAATATAACTACGCACGAACGATGCACCCGATCGACTACAATGGAGTCACCCACTGGTGTAGCCACATAAACCGGAATATCCAGAGCATAGCCTGGGCACGACCAAATACGGTGCGAAGTAGGAAGACACATAGGAATATGTAGATCCAGGGTCAAATAATACCGAAGCACCTCGCCACACACAAGAATAGTACTCGTAATCACAGCATCCGACGCCTCTGCCTCGGCCCGGCCGGTAAAACATAGAATCGGGGATCCGCACCTCCCTCCGAGCCGCGTCTCTAGGACGACCATCAACCGGCCGACCTCTACCCCTCGCCGTACGGTCTCCACCTCTACGGCCTCGACCTCCACCTCTATAATCTCTACCCCCGCCTCGGGCTGGCTGGGCGGCCGAGGGTCAGCTGGGGCCCGAATCATAGGACGAGGACCTCGCTCCTGAGAGTTGCCCGCCGCTATAGGGCAATTCCCGATAAGATGACCCGGGTCACCACAACCGTAGCAACTCCTGGACCGATAGGGCCGCTGGCCCCGACGACCCGAATGGCCTCCACGAACACTCTGAAGAGGCCGAGCATTAATAGGAGACTGGTCTGAATAATGCCCCCGAGAACCACGATCACCTGATCCACCCTGTGAAGCCTGCTGAAGGGCGGAATGAAAAGGCCTGGAGGACCGGCCTCTATCAAAGGATTCTCTGCTACCAGAGGAAGAACCACCAAACCTGCCTGAATGACGAGGCCTCTTATCCGAAGAATAACCGCCTCCCCTAGCAAGAGCCATCTCAACTCTGCGTGCTGCATTGGCTGCCTCCTGAAATGATATGTCACTCCCCACGCCCATAGCCATCCGGAGTCTAATCGGATGATTAAGCCCATCTATAAACTTGCGGACCCTCTCCCGCTCAGTGGGAAGTATCACCATTGCATGACGAGCCAAGTCGATAAATCTCGTCTCATACTGTGTAACTGTCATAGTGCCCTGATGGAGGCGCTCAAACTGCCTCCGAAGTACATCCCTCTGAGTAGCAAGGAGAAACTTCTCCATAAATAGTTCCGCAAACTGGTCCCATGATAAAGCTGGGGACCCTGCTGGTCGAGTCAGAGCAATAATCTCTCCACCAAGTCTTGGCGGATCCTGCAAGCCTGAAGGTACAGAAGTCAACTCCGTTTGTCTCCACAATTCCCATAGTCTTGAGAATCTCATGGCAACTGAATAAAAAGTCCTGAGGATCCTCTGATGCGGCTCCACTGAATGTAGTGGTAAATAGCTCGGAGAACCGATCAAGCCTCCATAACGAATCAGAAGTCATGGCCGCTCCATCGCCGGCATGAGCTGTGGTACCTGACTGAGTGGCCACAGCTGGCTGAATTACTGGTGCCTGAGGCTGAGGAGCTACTGGCTCCGGAGTATGAGCAATAGGAGTCCGGGCCCCTCCTCCAGCCTGAGAAGTGGCTGGGGCAACTGATAATAAACCCGCTCTGGCAATGCTGTCCATGAATCCCACTATTCTGACCAAAGCATCCCGGAGATCCGGGGTAAATAAAGCCTCTCCTAGGACCTGAGCTGGGCCCACTGGAGCTGCTGGAACCGAACCTCCTCGTCAATCTCAATATGAGGCTCCACCTCTGGGGTAGCTGCCTGGGGCTGAGCTCTACCCCTACCACGGCCTCTAATACGGCCTTGGCCCCTGCCCCTCACGGGAGCTGCCTGGGGCTCGGGCTGCTGGGTCAGCGGACGAAGAAGCGCGTGTCCTTACCATCTGCAAAAGGACATAATAGAAATTCAATCAGTATTTGAGGAACAAGTCGCACGACAAGAAAGAACAAATGAGAGACTCTTTCCTAACTCAATAGACTCTGGAGGACAAGTACGGACGTCTCCGTACCTACCTCTCAAACTCTACTAAGCTTGTTCGTGAGTGGTGAGACCTATGTAACCTAGAGCTCTGATACCCAGTGTCACGACCCGGATTTTCCCCCAACATCGGGATCGTGATGGCGCCTACTCGTGGTAGCTAGGCAAGCCACCGTATTCATACTATCCCGTTTTTAACACAATCTTAATTAAATAAATGCGGAATACTTTATCGAAATGGAAATAACAAATCACAAGGTGCGAATCATACTGAAATCCTCTACCCAAGACGTGGAGTCACCAACTCACGAACTACTATGGAATACTACACATAGAAGTCTGAAGGAAATATAACATAATTCTGTTTGTCTCGGAACAAAGAGACTACAGCTAATAACATAAATAAAGAGAGAGACGCCGGGCCTGCGGACGTCTGCAAGCTACCTCGGTCTCAAATGTGATCAACTCCCGGACTGAAGGAAGCCCTCCAACAACTATCCGAAAGCTGCTCCTAGATCTGCATACAATACATAGTCTAGTATCAGCACAACCGACCCCATGTGCCGGTAAGTGTCCGACCTAACATCGATGAAGTAGTGACGATGCTAGGACCAGATTACCAAATAAACCTATACAATTTAAATGTATACAACGGAAAAATATATATAGAAATAACCAGTTAATGTGCGAAGGGGAAATATGTTGTGGGGGAGATAACAGTTTATCACAGTTAATAATTTCACAAGGAAAAACAAAGTATAATGTAAACACAAGTAATATCACTTCAAGAAATAGCAAGCAGTTGCACGGCATCACCCTTCGTGCTTTTACTCTCATCCTCACATCCATAGTACGGCATGATCCTTCGTACATGGTTCAATAACAGGGCACGGCATGATCCTTCGTGCATAATCAATAATAGGGCACGACATGATCCTTCGTGCATAATCAATAATAGGACACGGCATGATCCTTCGTGCATAATCAATAATAGGGCACGGCATGATCCTTCGTGCATAATCAATAATAGGGCACGGCATGATCCTTCGTGCATAATCAATAATAGGGCACGGCATGATCCTTCGTGCATAATCAATAATAGGGCACGGCATGATCCTTCGTGCATAATCAATAAATAAACATGGCACGGCATTAACCTTCGTGCATAAATAAATAAACATGGCACGGCATCACCCTTCGTGTATTATCTCTCTTCCTCACCCAAATAACAATCACAGTTAAGGGCAAAGAAAGAAACAGTAATTCATAAACCGTCCCATCAATGGCAATCAATAATTATCTTCACAACAAGTCCCAACAAGGGAGAACAATAACAATTCATCTGTAATATATCTCAAAATGTCATTTTCCAATGACTCACGGTCATACTAGACGCCATTGTATGGATGCTCGTCACCACAGCTCATACACCGCACTCGATCACATAACACATAACACATAATCCTATTCCCTCAAGCTAGGATAGAACAAACACTTACCTCGAATGCTCATGAACAATTCAATCCGTGGAAATGTCTTTTCTTTCAATTTGGCTCCAATCCAACCGTATCTATACACAATTGATTTTGTATCATCAATTCTACTCAACAAACAAATTCTTAATACCAAATACAACTTTTACAACATTCTGCCATGAATAGTGAATTTCAACCCCCGGGCCCACATGGTCGGAATTCGGGGTTAGGACCAAAATCCGGTTACCCATTCCCCCACGAGTTCATATATATAATTTGTTTCAAAATTGGACCTCAATTCGAGGTCCAATTCCCCAATTTATGAAAAACCCTATTTTCTAACAAAAACAAGAATTTTACCATGAAAATCTTTGATTTCTTATGAAAAACATGTTTAATGATGTTAGGAATTGAAAGAATTAAGTAAAAAGTGACTTACAATCGTTTTGATGAAGAAGAAATTCTTGAAGAATCGCAAATGGGTGTTTTGGTTTTGTAAAATGTGAAGAAATGACTGAAATTCGTGTTTTTCAGGTCTCTGTGTTCGCATTTGCGAACATGGGTTCGCAATTGCGAACCCCGACCAATTTCTGGAGTTTGAAAAATAAGTTAAGGGTGGGAAGTTCGCATTTGCGAACATTTGTTCGCATTTGCAAACAGTTCGCATTTGCGAACAGTTCGCATTTGCGAACTAATGTTCGCATTTGCGAACACATGCTGTATAAGGCAGTGTTCGCATTTGCGAACCAAGGCAGTATGGGAAATGTTCGCATTTGCGAACTATTGTTCGCATTTGCGAACATAGGCAGCACCGGGGACCTTCGCAAATGCGAACAATTGTTCGCATTTGCGAACAAGGCTGGGCCAAAGGGGGCTTCGCATTTGCGATGAATGTTCGCATTTGCGAGCCAGTCCCCTTCGCAATTGCGAGAAAACTTCGCAATTGCGAAGCCAACAGCTGGGTGAAAAACCAGCAGTTCAAAAATTCAGAGTTTCATCCAACGGCCTATCAAATCTTTACCCGAGCCTCCCGGGCTCCAAACCAAACATGTACACAACCTCAAAAACACATTATGGACTTGTTCGTGCGATCATATCGCCAATATCACTTCGTTTTAATCAAATCAAGCCTCAAACTCATGATTTTCATACTTTTGATTTTCAAAACTTCTTAACATTGGAACTCAAGGTCCAAAACATCTCAAACGACATCCAAATGTCACCAAACTTTACAGAAATCACATATATAATATTTAAGACTTGTACCGGGCGTCGGAACCAAAATACGCGCCCGATACCAAGGTCAATTAATTTATTTCCTTTAATAATTACATCACAAAACAATTTCACATAAAAATTCATAACTTGGGCTCTAGGCCTCAGAATTCGACTCCGGACACATGTCCAAGTCCCATATTTTCCTACGGACCTCCCGGGACCATCCAATCTCGGTCCGGATCCGTTTACCAAAAATGTTGACCGAAGTCAACCATATCAATATTAATATCATTTTTATCCAAATTTCTCATAGAATTCATATTTTCTATCACAAAATCTTTCCGCTACATGCTCGGATCGTGCACGCAAATCGAGGCAACATAGAATGAGGTTTTCAAGGCCTCAGAAGCTCGAAATGATTAATAAAATAGGTGATGACCCTTTGGGTCGTCACAATAACACCCCGCCGAACACACAGCAGCGGCGGTGCCGGCCGTGCCACCGAACACACAGCAGTGACACGCAGCCTAAGGAATTGTTACCCTTGGGTATAGGAGCATTCCACGCATAGCTGCAGCTACTGGGAATCGAACCTAAGACCCAAGGCTTTTCAGGGATTTTACTCCCTCACCTCTCACCAGTTGAGCCGCTGCTGTGTGTTCGGCGGGGTGTTACAAAGAATGAATCAAAGAATGGAAAAACGTATCAAAGATAGAGGAGTCCCTTTCGGGGGAGAAAAGAAGGACTTATCCTGAGGTATATGCTGACTTTAACCAACATGACATGCTCCTCGGACTAGATGCTTGATCGTCACAAAACTCCCATTTTCTTATGAACCAAAACGGGTCTATATTTCCGAGCTAAGGAGCCGTGCCAGGACCTCTTGTGGTGAAACAAACCTTTTCGGTTGATAGCGCCCTTTTGCGGGTTTTCGCCAATCGACCTCTCTCATTTCTCTTCTTACCATCGCCAGATAGCACTCTTTGTGAGTTTTTACCAACATGCTCTCTCATTTTATATTTCTCTACTTCCATCGTCTTATGGTGCCCGAAGGTTTTCACCAATAAGACTCTCTCATTTTATTTCTTTTCATTCCAGGAACTTCGGATCGCAACAATGATGTTTTCACAACTTCCAATCGATCTTGAAGGACATGTACTCGGTTTGGGTAACAAGAATTGTGGACAAAATTACAACTTTGGAATCATCTTGACGGATCTTAAACCGAATCAACAATATCATCCGCCCCAGTTTCATTTTTTGGGGAAACTGGGATTTTTGGTTTGGTGTGACTGAACCTCAGGGAGAGGTTGCCTACATATCCTTTCGGAATCAAGTCAGAACGTAGTTCAGGAACTTTGTTTTGTTTTGTTTGGTTTTTGGTTTTTTTTTTTTTTTTTTTTTTTTTGTATTTGGATTCCAAAGAGGGTAGTCAAAGAAAGGTAACCGGCTCAAAGGGTTTACAAAAGGGTTGGTAGTGTTTGGGTAGCGGGAATAAAAGCCTTCAATCATTTCGACTTGTGAGGACCTCATTGAAGCAAGTTCAGACATAATACCTTTTCACAGCATCTGCATTCACATCCGTTTCAGGATCTTTTCCTTCCATGTCTCCCAAGTATAATGCTCCTCTTGGCAGTATCTTCCTGATGATGTATGGTCCTTTCCAATTAGGAGCGAATTTTCCTTTCGCTTCCTCGTGATGTGGAAGAATGCGTCTTAAAACCAACTGACCTACTTCGAAATTTCTCGGTCGTACTTTCTTGTTGTAAGCACGAGCCATTCTTTGTTGGTACAGTTGTCCATGACAGACCGCAGCCATTCGCTTTTCATCGATCAAAGTTAATTGTTCCAAACGAGTCTTAACCCACTCGCTATCTTCAATCTCTGCTTCAACAATCGTACGAAGTGAAGGATTTTCTTCCTCTGCCGGTATTACGGCCTCGGTTCCATAGACTAGCAGGTATGGAGTTGCTCCTACCGATGTGCGTACTGTAGTACGGTATCCCAGTAAACGAACGGTAATTGTTCATGCCATTGTCTAGAGCTTTGGATCGTCTATCTCAAAATCTTCTTAATGTTTTTGTTCGCTGCTTCCACGGCACCATTGGCTTTGGGCCGATAAGGGGTGGAGTTCCTATGTGTTATTTTGAATTGCTCGCATATTTCTTCCATCAAATGACTATTCAAATTCGCAGCATTGTCTGTGATGATAGTTGCGGGTATACCAAAATGACAGATAAGATTTGAGTGTACAAAATCCACCACAGCTTTCTTGGTGACTGATTTGAGAGTGACGGCTTCGACCCATTTTGTGAAGTAATCGATAGCCACCAGTATGAATCGGTGTCCATTCGAAGCTTTCGGCTCAATCGGGCCGATGACATCCATTCCCCAAGCGACAAATGGCCACGGTGCTGACATAGGATGTAACTCAGTTGGAGGTGCATGAATCAGATCTCCATGTACCTGGCATTGGTGGCATTTTCGGACAAAACCGAAACAATCTTTCTCCATGGTCATCCAATAATAACCTGCTCGAAGGATTTTCTTGGCTAAGACATACCCATTCATATGAGGCCCGCATACTCCTGCATGTACTTCGTGCATGATTCTTCCTGCTTCTTCGGCATCAACACATCTTAAAAGGTTAAGATCCGAGGTTCTTTTATACATGACCTCGCCGCTCAAAAAGAAACCACCTGCATGTCGCCTAATGGTCCTCTTTTGATCTCCAGTAGCATGTTCTAGGTATTCTTGCGTTTTCAAAAATCTCCTGATATCGTAATACCATGGCTTGACGCTTGGTCCTTCTTCGATTTCATTGCAATATCCGTGGCTTTCCCTGATTTGAATTTCCAAGGGATTGACATGGGCGTTGCCAGGATAAGGTAGCATTGAAGCTAAAGTGGCAAGTGCATCAGCTAGTTCATTGTGACATCGTGGGATATACCTGAACTCTATCGATGCAAATCGCTTGCCAAGAATATTCACGTGTTGTCGGTAAGGGAGGAGTTTAACGTCCCGAGTTTCCCATTCACCTTGAGATTATTTGATAATTAGATCTGAATCTCCCATGATCAACAAATCTTCGACGCCCTGATCAATTGCCATGTTCATGCCCATGATACAAGCTTCATACTTAGCCATATTGTTCGTGCAGAAGAAACGGAGCCTAGCCGTGGCCGGTTAATGCTGACCAGTAGGAGAGATCAAGATTGCCCCAATCCCTACACCTTTAGCGTTTACCGCCCCATCGAAAAACATTTTCCAAGCATGACCGTCTTCCGAAACAACTTCTGTCGTATTTACCTCTTCATCAGGAAAGTAGGTATTCAATGCTTGATACTCTTCGTCGATCGGGTTCTCGGCCAAATGGTCTGCCAATGCTTGGGCCTTCATTGCCGTGCGAGTGACATAGACTATGTCAAACTCGGTGAGCAGGATTTGCCACTTCGCCAATCTTCCGGTGGGCATCGGTTTCTGGAATATATACTTCAAATGATCCAACCGAGTAATGAGGTGAGTCGTATGGGCTTGGAGGTAGTGTCTCAATTTCTGAGCGACCCAAGTTAAAGCACAACACGTTCTTTCCAGCAAAGTGTACTTGACCTCATAACTAGTGAATTTCTTGCTCAGGTAGTAAATCGCCCGCTCTTTCTTCTCCGTCGCATCACGTTGTCCGAGAACACAACCAAAAGAGTTTTCCAAGACTGTTAAATATAAGAAAAGAGGTCTCCCTGGCTCTGGCGGGACTAAGACTGGAGGGTTTGACAAATATTCTTTGATCTTATCAAAAGCTTCTTGGCATTCAGTTGTCCATTTGATTGCGGCGTCTTTCTTCAACAACTTGAATATGGGTTCACATGTGGAAGTCAACTGAGCGATGAACCTACTGATGTAGTTCAGTCGGCCTAGAAGACTCATTACATCTTTCTTTGTTCTGGGAGGAGGTAAATCCCGGATGGATTTTATCTTTGTGGGATCTAATTCAATACCTCTTCTACTGACTATGAAACCCAAAAGTTTACCTGACGGGACTCCAAAAGCGCATTTGGCTGGATTCAGTTTCAAATCGTACTTCCGCAACCTCTCAAAGAATTTCCTCAAGTCTCGTACATGATCGCCTTGAGTTCTGGATTTGATGATCACATCATCCACGTACACCTCTATTTCCTGATGCATCATGTGGTGGAAAATGGCAGTCATAGCTCTCATGTATGTTGCTCCTGCATTTTTCAAGCCGAATGGCATGACTCGGTAACAGTAAGTCCCCCAAGGTGTGGTGAAAGCAGTCTTCTCGGCGTCCTCTTCATCCATCAACACTTGATGATATCCCGCATAACAATCCACAAACGACTGTATCTCATGTTTGGCATAGTTATCAACAAGGATGTGGATGTTCGATAAAGGAAAGTTATCTTTAGGACTCGCTTTATTCAAATCTCGGTAGTCAACACACACTCGAGTTTTTCCGTCCTTCTTTGGCACGGGCACAACATTAGCCAACCACGTGGTGCATTGTACCACTCGAATTACCCCGGTTTTCAACTGCTTAGTGATTTCTTCTTTGATTTTATCACTGATGTCAGTCTTGAACTTTCTTTGCTTCTGTTGCACTGGGCGACAGTCAGGGTAGATTGGTAATTTGTGCACCACTAGATCAGCTCCTAATCCTGGCATGTCGTCGTACGACCAAGCGAACACGTCTTTAAATTCAAACAAGAGTTGGATTATTGCATCTCGTGTTTTCTCATCTGTGTGGATGCTTATCTTGGTCTCTCGTACCTCTTCAGCAGTTCCCAAATTAACCGGTTCGGTGTTATTCAAGTTTGGCTTAGGTTTATTCTCGAAATGTTCCAATTCTCGATTTACTTCCCTAAAAGCCTCGTCTTCATCGTATTCCGGTTCTTGGTTCATTATTTCCAGATTAGGTGGCGTGTTCGGATTTGAGCATGAGTGCCGTAAGCATGTCATGTTATTTAAAGCCGCATTATTAGGACTAAAAAAAGGAAGAATAAATAACAAAACTAGAAAGAGTGCAAAATGAGGAAATATTTATTTTATTTTCTTGGAATTTTCTGAAAACAAACAAAATTACATTGGGGAAACCAAAAAAAATACAAGAAAACAAAGAAAATCATCCAAGCTACGTCCTGAAGTAACTTATGATGAAGGAAAAACGATAGGACAAATCTACCAGAACTCCCGCCTGATTGGGAAGGGCGTGGCTTTCCAATTTTGCAATTTAGCTTCAGGGCCCACATACAGCACCTCAGCGGTGCTCGTTCCTTCTCCCGATTGGACCATATTAACATCATAGAGTATTTGCCTCATGGCCCCGCATATTTCTTCAATTTCCTCTGCTGTGAAGACCTCGTCTTCTTCTTCTTCACTGTACCTTGGTCGGACAAAAGTTTGGTACAGATGTGGCAATGGTTGCGGCAGAACCCATCCTTTCTCCTTTCTCTTGTTGGCCCATCTCTCATCTTCAGGGGTTGGGCGAAAGCCCACTCCGAAAAACTTTTCAGCTAGAGGTAAAGTTATCAACTTCGGCACTCCTTGTAGGGACTTTCCCAAACCTTTTCCTGGCTGGAAGCCATGTTTAATCATTTCTTTCGCCACCATGATGGAGGCATTAGACAAAAAAGGTTGGGGGAGAGGGTTCCCTTCTTCGTGTTGATCCGCCAACACAATCTCGAAAGCTTGATAGACAATGTTTTCGCTTCCCGCTTCCGCTTCTAAGCAAGGGATGGATGGATCTCGATAATTTGATTGCTCGTCTTCCCCGTGGACCACGATCTCTTGTCCCTTGTGCTCAAATTTCAACATCTGATGGAGGGTAGAGGGCACAACTCCGGCCGCATGAATCCATGGTCTCCCTAGAAGAAAATTGTAAGAAGTGTCCATATCCAAAACTTGGAATGTCACTTTGAAGTCCACCGGGCCGATGGTCATAATTATATCAATCTCTCCGATAGTATCTCTTTTTACACCGTCAAAAGCTCACACACATATGTTGTTAGGCCGAATCCTTTCAGCTCCGATTCCTATGCGGCCTAAAGTGGAAAGCGGGCATATGTCCACCCCTGAACCCCCATCAACCATGACCCTCTTCATATAGTAGCCTTTGCTTTTAACAGTCAAATGTAAAGCTTTGTTGTGGGCGGCACCCTCCAAAGGCAAATCAGCTTTACTGAAAGAAATCTGATTGATCACGAAGAATCTCTCTGTCATTCCTTCAAGTTGTTCGGATGAAGTCTCAATAGGCACGTATGCCTCATTCAAGGCTTTTAACAAAACCTTTTGATGTTCAGTAGACTTCATTAGAAGGGACAACATCGACACCTGCTCTGGGCATTTGCGCAGTTGGCCTATCACATCATAGTCAGGCATTTGCATCTTTTGAAAAAAGACCTCTGCCTCTTCAGCACTTACAGGTTTCTTTGACGGGAAACGCCTTTGTGTGGTGTTATTTACCTCCTGCACGTTTAAATATTTCTGCCCTAGTATGTTCTCAGATGAATTTCCCGTAACCTCTTTCCCTTTGCGTGTAACAAGTGTTCGTTGGTAGCTTCAGGGTACTGCGGATGGATCTGTCATTGGTTTTTGTTGCACGCGTGCAATAACCACGGGTTCATCCGGTTTTCGGGCTACATAAGTTCCTTTTGGTACATACATTGATGTTTCTCTCTTTAAATGGAACTTCTTGGGGGCACCTATTGACAATGGTCTTTCCACCCGACCTCGTGGGAGGTAAAGGACTCCACTCTTCTGAGACGATGCTTTCAATTCAATCGTCTTTTCAGATTTGGTTTCAAGAACTTCAACCTTTTTCCCCATTTTCTCTTGTTTCGGGGGAGCTTCAAGCCACTTCTTTATGTTGGCGATGGCGATTATCGCTTTCAAAGATGGGTCAAATTCCTTGTCGTCACAAATTATTCCAATCACTGGCCCATTGTTATGGGCTGGTAATGGGTTCTTTGTCACATTTGGGATGTCTTCATCTGCGAAGACAATCCTCCCTTGATTGATCAATTCTTGCACTACCTTTTTCAATGTCCAACAATTGTCAGTACTGTGTCCTTCGACACCCGAATGATATGCACAATATATTCCTCTCTGGTAGGAAGAAGAATCTGGATTCTGCCTGTTCTGCGGAACAGGCTGCAGTAGGTTTTCTTGCTTGAGTTTTGGGAAAAGAGTGGAATATGGCTCCCCAATCGGTGTAAAGCTCATTTTGGGTTGCTCACGGTGTCGAGTGTTATTTGGCCGTGGATTATACTGGTTTGGGTAAGGGGGTTGGTTTCTCTGGAAAGGAGGTGGATTCCTGTTGGCTAGTGGCTGTGGCCGTGCCAGAGGTTGAATGTTCATGACTGCATAAGGGGGAGGCGGAGGAGCATAGGCCATGTTGTGAGGTGTATAGTAATGCTGGGGGGCCCTGTCGGAGAATACCTGTCTTGAGGTTCGATATCTCCTATCTTCTACCGCCGCCATGGCAGTTTCCTCTTTCTTCTTGCTTCTAGGCATCCCTCCAGACCCGCCTTGAATGGCTTGGGAAGTTGCCCGAATGGCCGCTTGACTCAAAATTCGCCCTGTTTTCAAACCATTTTCTACCATTTCTCCGATTTTGATTGCTTCGGCGAAACGTTTTCCCATCGCCGACATCATATTTTGAAAGTAGTCTGGCTCTTGAGCTTGGAGAAAAGTCGTGACCATTTCAATGTCGTCCATAGGGGGTTTCACCCTGGATGCTTGCTCTCGCCATTTGATGGCATATTCTCTGAAGCTTTCTGAGGGCTTCTTCTTTAAGTTCGATAGAGAATTCCTGTCTGGCGCAATATCGATGTTGTATTGGAACCGTTTCACAAAATCTCTGGCCAGATCATCCCAGATGTGCCATCGAGATATGTCTTGATCCATATACCATTCTGATGTTATTCCGACCAAACTTTCTCCGAAGTATGCCATCAACAAATCTTCCCTGCCGCCGGCACCCCGCAATTGATTGCAGTATTTCTTCAAATGAGCAATGGGGTCGCCATGCCCGTCATACTTTTCGAACTTTGGTGTCTTAAAACCTGATGGCAAGTGGACGTGCGGGAACATGCATAGATCGGCGTAAGATACACTTTTCTGTCCACTTAGACCTTGCATGTTCTTGAGGCTTTGTTCCAAACTCCTCATTCTTTTTGCCATCTCATCCTGCTCGGGGGCCTTTGGATTTTGGCTTGGTAGAAACTCATATCGAGGTGGCTGAGGATATATATTGGCTGCAACCTAGGTATGGTCCCGTGTAAGCGGTGGTGCTGGGAATGTAAATTATGAGGAGTCGAAGAAAGGAGCATGTGCGGTGGGGTGCGTTGTGACTAGAACTGGAAACTCAACCGACGTTCTTGCAGATGTATCATGTGGTGTCACCCGAGGATGGGAGGTGGAGGGTGATTCAGAGAGGTTTGTAGCATTAGAATACCCGAACAGAGTAGGCGGGTACTTGATGGGGGTATTTGAAATTCCGCTTGACCTGAGAAGAATTTCAGGGAACCCAGGGACCAGACTCGGGGGCTCTTTCCCATTGTTCCAATCGTCCAACATCTCGAGCATGCGGCAACGCAACATTCTATTCTCCTCCAAAGCTGCCGACTCAGTAGCCGGGATGGTTGTCAATGAGCTTTCCTCCGAAACGGGAATGGTTGCTAAAGGCATTTCTGAAGACATGTCGGCACCCTTTTTTGACCTAGTGAAATAGGAATGAGTACTTTCAGGCTGCCGAACTTTTCCTTTGGACCTTGTGAAGTACGAATGTGGTGCCAGATTACCACAAAGTCAACCACTTTTACTAAAACCTGGAGTTTGGCAAACAAACGGTTAGTCTGAAACAACATAACAGACAAGTAATCTCACGTTGGGTGTGATGCACTTATACAGGTGATAATGTTGCTACATGTATTCGCTTGCGATGCGTCATTCCGGTTTGTATTTTCCTTCACCTTTATCAATCTTCTTTTTCTTTTAACTTCTCCCCCCCCTTTTTTTTTATTTTTTATTTATTTATTTATTTATTTATTTATTTATTTATTTTTTTAGTGATGGTCGAATCTTATGTGGATTGCCTACGTATCATGTCCCCGCATGAATCAGACCGGGCGTAGTTCGGAAATAAAAGACATAAGATATGAATGAAATGTTCATGAATTTTATTCCAACAAACCTCAAACTTGAAACACTTGCAAAATGACAACAATGGAGAAAAACTTTTAAAAGGACAAACAGACTCTAAAACAACAGACTCTTCTAAGCATGTTCCAGCGCCTCGAATCTTTGCGCCCGGGGGGCGTTGTTTGGCCTTGCTGCAGTTCTTGGGGTAAGATCTTTCTGTATACTTCCCAATTCTTCCATGACTTGGTGGACACATTCCATGATTGAAGAAAAGAGAGCAGGCCGAGGTACTCGTTCGCAGTTCAAACACCTCATAGTAATGTAGTGCCCGATCTCATTGATCCTGGTTCTGATCATGTCTTTTTCTCTGAGCAGCTGCCCTATGTGTCTGTTCTTTGCCCCTAATACTTGAGAGTTGCCGGAGATATGGTCCAAGAGCCTGTCTATTTGCCTTTCCATCCGCGCCATCAAGTTGTGACAACGGTCTCTATCTGCTTTAGCATCCTGGACTTGCCTGAGAGCTCACTCTCTAAGAGTGGCATTTGCTTTTCTTAAATCAACGATGATTGCATCATAGTCTTTCTCTACTTGTTGTAGACGGAGTGCATCTTGGTGGGCTGCTCTCTTCCATTTTGTCCGGACTGCAACCAAAGCCGCTTTTGCCTTCTCCAAGTCTTCTTGGTGTTCAAAGGCTTTCCTTTCCAAATCGTTTATCAGCATCTGATCACTCCGACTCCTCCTTGACCTTTCTGCGGCCAATTGCATCTCTCGAATTTGAGTTTGGAGTGCTTCTCTTTCCTGCTCCCAACCGGCCCTTTCCCGATCAAAATCAGCTTGTTGTATGTCCATGGCAGCTTCCAAAATTCCCTTGTCTTCTTTTAAAGTGTTCATGCAAGATTGGAAATCTTGCGCTGTCTCACGCTTAGCCTCCCTTACTCTGGCTTCTACCTCTTTCTCCCAATCTACGGCATACTTCACTAACCTTTCTGACCTTTGCTCTGGTATTGATTGGTTGTAGAACCATTCAAGATAAGCGAGACTCACTTCTCCCCGTTCTCGATCGGCAACCATCTCGTTGATGTCGGAGAGTCGACTACCGAACCATACCTTCTGTGCATAAGTCTCCCTCGGGGTCTCTTTCGTCACAAATTCCCATACAAATGATCGCATATCCTCAATTGGGGCCCTTTTCTATTCTCTTCCTAACTGCCGCATGACACGTAGCGGGGCATATGGTTGGAAACCCCTGAAACCCATTAGTATGTAGAATGGGCGGTATGTCGACATATGCATGATTTTGGCGGAAGGGAACCAATAATAATTCCAGGTAAGTTGATGTGCTCTCAAAGAGTTGAGAAGTTCTTGCCAAGTCCTCAAGTCTTCTGGAAGGTTACAACGGGCGGCTCTGTTTGTATGACAGCGAATATAATTCAGCCAATCTGCTTTGAAGTTTATCACAATTGGGTGACGATAGAGATGTTCTACAAACCACATTTGTAATAAGATATTACAACCTTCAAAATAGTCTTGTCCTTCTTGGCACCGAGTTAAGGCCCGGAAGATGTCTCCTAGTATCATTGGAAGAACAGTGTGTTCCTCGTTACTCTGTAGATATGAGACCACCGCAGCTAAACGGATTCTGATGCGTCCGCCACGTTCGGGAAAAACCATGGTTCCCAAAAAGCGATCATAAAAGCATAGATTCTTAAATCTCCCCATGCGTCATAATTCAGCTGGTTAACAAATTCAGCGTTTGAGAATTTCTCAAACCCTTTCTTATCACCAAATCTGTCGTAGAGATAATCTAGTGGCACCCAACCGTTCTCCAGACAACCCAAGGGAACCCGCCGGAGACATAACTTTTTCAAGAAGTTATTCACACCCATCTGCCTAGGAGCTGCAGGTCTCATCTTGTGCAAATCTCTTCCGAGTCCCTGTGAGTCCGCCCAATTCTTCCAAAGTGGGTGTCATTTCGCAATCCCGGAATCTGAACACATTGCTTGTTGAGTCCCAAAAACTCACTAAAGCTCTAATCACATTTTTGTCCGGTTTTATCATCATGATGTCCGGAAGAAACTTGAGGTGTTTGTGAACTTGATTTCTTTCCCAAGCTGAAAAACTAGTCCACCATTTACAGAGCCGATCCGGGGTTTTGTCCTGGACCATGAACATAGGTGGCATTTCGTCTCTCACCCTTTTCTGGCCGATTCGTTGCGAGGAAGTCATGCTGATCCTAGAAAAGATAAAAAATGGACTGAAGATTTTTTTCAATTTTTTTTTTATTATATAAAAAAAACGAATCTTGTTAATACGGCTTTTCAGCACTTGAAGAAGATTTGAAGGCTGTATAACAGGATACCAGTGTGATGTCTATATTCCGTTTTGCGAAATTAGTCCTCCGGCGCCCTTTTGAGGCGTTTGGCTATTTTTGCAAAATTTCCTAACTCTCGACTAAGAACAAAAATCCTAATTCTAATATTTTTATTATTGTTTTTCTTAAAAAAAATCAGTATTAGTTGAGCCCGATGTGGGTTGCCTACGTATCACATGTTTGGTGAGAATCAAACTTGCGTAGTTCGAAAATAAAAGAACTAAATCATTTTAAGAAAAGAAAACAAACTATTTTAAACAACATTTCTAAAACAAATTATTTTCAAAGGAACTAAGAAAATTTATTTGGAAAATTTTTTTTTTGCATTTTTTTTTTCAAAATTATTTTCAAAGAAACTAAACTATTTTCGTAAAATTAAAGAAAATTTATTTGAAATTTTTTTTTTTTTTGCATTTTTTTTTCAAAATTTATTTTTAAAGAACTAACTATTTTCGTAAAATTAAGAAAATTTATTCGGAATTTTTGCATTTTTTTTTTGAATTTATTTGTAAAATTAAGAAAATTTATTTGAATTTTTTTTTTTTTTTTGCATTTTTTCAGAATTTATTTTCAAAGAACTAACTATTTTCCATAAAACTATTTTGACTATATACCCTGACGTTTTCCACTTCTTCCTCTTTTTTAACAAACCGGTCGGCATGTAAGATCGAAACAAATAAATGCACACAAAAGATGCAACAAGTTGGTCTTTTTGTTTCAGGTATACCTGTCCTAGACAGGCCCAACCCCTGTGTTGAGCCTCCTAAGTCAAATATACACATGATGCAAATAAACGTTCCTATCGGGGATCCGACATAAGGTTTTGTTATTCTAAGTCATCATCCTTTTGGAAAAAGTGTCTAGACTGGCTTTAACTCGAGCGGACAACTCGAGCCGAAGAGTGTCAGTGCACCGGTAGCATGGCTTTCCGGCTTAATTGACAAAACTCTCCGCCTAAACATGTGTGACTACAAAATCCTTCACCGGGTGCCAAGCACCACGACTATCTTGAGAAAAACGGGCTATGTCCAGCAAATGCCCGGTATTATATTTCAAAAGACTCAGAAGAGAAAAATGGGTATCGGCACAATTTATATACAGTTCACAAAATATCAAAGCGGTAAAGCAACATTTAGCATATCAAATATAAACATGTAATAAATCAGATAATAAATAAGCCAAATAAAATAATTATTCAAAGCCGAATTCTTAAACCCTGAACCAGTGGTTCTGGGTTTGTTTTCCCAGCAGAGTCGCCAGAGCTGTCACACCTCCTTTTGGTGCGCCCACTACCCGGGGGTAGGAGCGCAAGGGAGTTTTTTCCAATTTAAGTGACAATGTTCGAAACGGGATTATTTTATTTATTTCAGAGTCGCCACTTGGAATAAATTATGGTGTCCCAAGTCACCGATTTATTTAAATCCCGAATCGAGGAAATTTTCGACTTTCCAAATGAAGTCTGCGAACCAGAAATTCTAAGTAAGGAATTCTGTTGACCCGAGGGAAGGTGTTAGGCACCCCCGGATCCCGTGGTTCTAGCACGGTCGCTTCAATTATTATAAATGGCTAAAAATACCTGATTTTATACATGTTTATAAATTATATGCTCCAATTAACCTTTTAAACTGCTCTATTAATTTGAAACCATGCCAAAAGAAAAACCAATTATAACATAGACTCGGACTTTCGACAGATAGGTGAATGTATATAAAAAAGGTATCCGGGTTATTTATTTGAAACTATGCCGATTAAAACCATTGTAAAAATAAACAAAAAAAATCAATTTATTTAAAGATATGTCCCTTAAGGTTATTTCTAATTAAAGACCCATACCAAATCATATCTTATTTCGTAGCTTTTGACTTAAGGCCGGAGATTGAATAAAAATGTATAAACTAACGGAAAATTGATCAAAATATATACGAAATAGAAATAATTCACCTTGGTTCATTATTAGAACTGAGATTGTTTACTTTGGATTTTACTATCCTCAATCCGATATTAATTGACGAAATCGAAACTATGCGATTAAAGTCGACCTAACATTGACATCTAAAGCGTTGGCTAACTTATCCTGTTTGCTTAATTACAAACAGATTTCGAGGAAAAATCAAGTGAAGAAAACTCGAAGATGATCCCAAACATCTTATGTTAATAGCTAACATTAATCAAACTAACACTTTAAATATGCTTAAACTACTTGACTTTAACAAATTATCTATTTAAAGTATTGAAGAGAATCTTAGTCCAAACTAGCAAACCTTTTACTTATACAGATCCGAACATTTAACAGGCACTAAACAAACATGAATGAAAATTAGTATCTATTTTAAACAATAGTCCGAAGACAGTCCTAGTTTACAGATACAAGCCTAACGGATGTTGTTTCAAAGTATACATGCTGGAAAAACAAAAATTAAGTAGACATGCGAACTATGTATAATCTTAACCCCTCACTGATTAATAGTACAATTTCTATTTCAACTAACGATCCTTAGTTTAACAAATAGCTAACGGGATCATTCACGTAAGGGCTTCACAACAGAATTTAAGGTGGGCTTTCATTTCATTTCCAATACAAGAATGGACAAGCCCAAAGGATGTGTACCTGGAATTCAAAAGCAAAAGAGGAAATCAGTTGCAGGAAACCCAACAGCAACAGGTATGGAACAGCAACACCAGCAGCAAATTCCCAGTAAAAACCCGGCAGAAACAGTAGCAGAACAGTAGGGAAATTCCAGGGAATGTTTTAAACTCCAAACAGGAAAGCCCAGGAATCTTCAAACCAATAGAAAGACCAAAACACTAATGAAACAGTATTCAGAAAAACCAACAGGAAGTCTTCCCTCCCAACTAAAATGAATTTGAAGCAAATGAAGAGAGAAAACTCTTGGTGTAATACTACAGAGATTCAAGTAGGTAATACTACAGAGCTTCTGCCAGTGTGTATTCTTGTGAGTGTCTAATGTGTTTTTGCCAATATTCTCAATGTGTGTGAATGTATTTCCAGAGAGTATTTTCTGTGAGTGTGAGTATGTATTCTCTATGTATTTGTGAATCTCCCCCTTAAAAATTGTTCTGCTAGTGTGTCTTATAGCCCTCAAGACTCAAAACATCTAACCTATTTAATTATTCCAGATCTGTCCAGCACATATTATTCTCTCCTTTTTGCACTTTTCAGCTGTCTAAACATGGCTCTACCCTTTAAACAACCCTAAAGTGCAGAAACTATATGGGATACCTGCTGTCCAGCAGGTTCCACTGCCTAAACATGTGCCTTGCACCCTCAAATTTCTATCCTAAGCTAAACAACTATATCCAATCAGTTTTTTATTAACTAACAGCTAGTTAAACTCTATGATTCAAACAACTATAACCAATTCCAGTCCTATTTGAAATCATAACAACTAAAAGCTTACAACCAAACACAGTGTTGAATCAAAAATAGCAAAAATCTGAAATTTGTTCCAATGTTCTAACAAACGGACCTAACAAAACTAATCGACAACCTTCAAACAGTCGAATAACAATACGTGCAATCGATAAAAAACCAATCGCAAAGACTGCGATTTAAAGACTCTCGGCCAGAGTAGTCAAAAAATGAAAACTTAGCTATTCAACGAAATATCGAATCGAATTTCTATCTCATAACTACGTCATTCATAACAAATAATCAGAAGCAAACAAGTCGACCAAATAAAAGGTCCCAAAAGAAGAAGAATTTGAAGATGTCCGAGGAAAATCAATCAAATAAATGAAACTACGAAAAATAATTAAACCAAATTGACGAATGCAAGTAAATAAGAATGGAAAAGAAATACCTTGAAACAAGAAAAATGGAGCTCGGTCGAATTGGATTCAAACGGGTTCGAGATTGTGTATTTGAAGTTAAACGGACTTTAATTGAAATGTTTTCAAGCGAAAACGTTTCAATTAAAGTCTATTGACTTCAACACTTTTAATTCTTGACAAAAATCCCTAACCCAAAATCTAGGGTTCTTGACACACGAATTTGGGGCTCGACGATTTCCGGCTAGATTTGAACAAGAGGAGCCACGGATTCATGGAGGGGACGGTGAGGGGATTATGTGGTATTAATTTGAGGCGGTTTGGGGTAATTTGGGTTTTAGGGTCGATCTTTGATCTAATATTCGAGATGATCCACGAGGATTTGAGGTTAGGTGGTTAGGGATTTGGGACGGGGAGGTCAAGGCGAGTTTGGGGTGTAAATTTCAGGCGGTTTGGAGCACAACCTCCGGCGGAGACGATTTCTGGCCGGCGGTTCACGGTGGCGGATGGTGGCCGGAAATTGCCTGGATGAAGATGAGTTCAAAGAGGGGCTGTTTGGTTAGGGGTGTGAAAGGGTTTGGGGTCTTGGGTGATTAGAATTAGGCTAATATTCTGGACCGTTGGATGAAGTGTCATCAACGGTCCAGATTGCACGATGGGGATGGGGCGGATATGTTGGGGTATTTGGGCCTCAATTTTGTCCGATTTAGTGCATAGCCCAATCCATTTTCTCTTTTAATTCTTCTCTCTTTTCTTTTGAAATTAGTTCCTAATTTATTGAAACAAAAATCCTAATTATACTACAAAAAATCAAATCAAATTATATTAATACTAATTAAATTATACTAGCAATTATCACAAAATATCAAACAAATATAAATCACACAACTAGGCATTTAAGTGTTAAAATGCAGAAGATACATATTTTTGTTATTATATTTTATATTATTATTTTCGTAAAACAAACTCAATTACTCTTAATCTCAAACTTGAATTTCATATACAAATGCAGCATATTTTTTGTATTTTTTATTTATTTAAACACGGACACGCAAACGCAAACAATAAGAGAAAAATTAACATAAAATCACAAAAATTGCAAACAACACAGAAGTATTTTACTTTGAATTTTTTTAGGAGTAATTCGTGTGAGATAAAAATCACGTGCTCACACAAGTCGTCTACAGTTAAGCTAACAAGGAAAAATTAACTCAATAAGTATAGAATCAATAACATAGGATCTCCGGGAATTGAACCCACAGTCCATTTAATTCAATAGCTCATGATCTCTGAGAATTGAACCCGCATTCCTTTATCTCCGTACCATAGGATCTCCGGGAATTAAACCTGCAATCCTTTTATATCAGAATCACAGGATCTCTAAGAATTGAACCTGCAGTCCTTTTATATCAGTAAGGGTCTCCGAAATTTGAACCCGGAGTCTTTTTATATCAGTATCACAGGATCTCCGGGAATTGAACTCGCAGTCCGTTTATATTAACATCATGGAATCTCCGGGAATTGAACCCGCATTCCTTTTTTATCGTAGTAGCACCGGATCTACGAGAATCGAACCCGCAGTCCACAGAACACAACACAATCAAACAAAGAGAATACACAAAGAGAAGTGAAATATACTACTAAGATTAACACTTAAATTCAATCTCAACATGTTCCAAGAAATTCAATTAAGACAAGTAGGCATTTAGACAATTAATCCTATCTAATCATTCTTCTCTAACTAACAGACGACAAGTCTTGCAATTAACCAACTGATTAACAAAGACAATGCCGATTGAACAATTCAAGTAAAGTAGATTTTAAACAATTTGCGCAAGTACATGCCTGTCCGCTCGCGTACAAGGCATTTAAATCAACACATAATATATCATAGGGGAAAAGGTCCCTCACACAATGTTAGACAAGCCACTTACCTCAATACCGGTACAAAACTGCTAAGAAATAATGCCCTTGCCATGAGTATCCGACTCTTAGTGGCCCAAATCTATTCGAACCAATTACATAGTGTAAATAACATCGCAAGTAACTAATTACATTGTTAAAATTAAAGCTAAGGTGTGAAAATAGGTAAAATAAACAAAATACCCCTCCATCCATCGGCTCGGAAGAGAAATATTTTTACGTTTTCAGAACCCTCGTACTCTCACGAGTCTAATCATATAAAGCTTATCAAAATCGGAATCCATTTTCTCATTCAAATCGTAAATTTCTATTTCTCAGGCTTAGAGCAAAATCCTACATTTTAACACCTAAATTCCTCCATTTTCAGAGATTTAATCCATGTTTTATCAATGTAATAACATAATTTGGGTCCAAGAGTTCTTACCTGATGATACTTTTCAATTTCCTCCTCAAAATCGCCCAATTCGTCTCTAAGGTCGATAGCCCCAAATGTTTTTAACACACTAAAATTTCGAACTAATCTGAACCTTAAGTCCTCTAGGAGTTTCACTTATGCAGCTCCTCTGCCGCTTCAGCAGCTTCGCTTCTACGGACTCATGGTCGCTTCTGTGACGCTCACTTAAGTCCCAAAACCGCTTTTGCGGTTCAACTCTCGCTTCTTCTAGACAGCTTAAGCAAAAATTCTTCTGTTTCTGTGAAAGCTTCCCAGCTGCCCTTTTCGCTTACTATCGCTTCTGCGGGCCCGCCTCTGCGACAAGGCATCCGCTTCTGTGGATTTTTCTGGGCACCTAAAAACTCACTTCTGCGATGGACACACCACTTTTGCGGAGATGCTTCTGCGGTCTCCCTTTTACAGAAGCAGAAACACCTGCTGCAACAACATACCAGCCATTCCAAACCAAATTTTTCATCGTTTAATCACCCGAACACATCCCGATGCCACTGGGACCTCAACCAAAAATACAAAGCCACTCTAAATCATCATACAAACGTTTTCCAATCATAAAAACATACCCTTAAACACACGAATCATCAAATTAAGGCAGATTCAAGCCTAAGTTTCAATCAAAACTTTTGAAACCTATAATCCATCAAAAACCCGACCAAACGATGTCCGAATGACCTGAAAATTTGCAGACATATCCAAAATCCCTAGCGAAGCTACTGAAACTTCTCGGAATTCCATTCCAATCCCCGGATAAAAATCTCACCTATCAACCGGATTCCGCAAAAACTTTAATTGAAACTTAAGGACTGCCTGTCCCTTACATTTGAACTTGGAATTCAAAATTAAGGACAGACAGTCCTTAAGTTCTGAACTTGAAACTAAAAGTTAAGGACATCTTGTCTTTAACATTTGAACTTGATACTCAAAGTTAAGGATATACAGTCCTTATGTTTTGAACTTCAAACTCAAACTTTAGGACCAATTGTCCTTAGTTTTTGAACTTCTAATTCAAACTTAATGACTATCTGTCCTTAATTTTTCAACATGAAAGTCTATGTTCAAGACTAAATTCTAACTTTGATATTTTCAAAATTTTTAGGGGACAAAATGATGTATATGCTGATGATAATGGTGTGTGGAAAAATTCCTACAAATTGTATCATAAAAAAATCACAAGCAAAATGTTCTTTCTTGAGTTTTCGGATAGCATTTATGTGCTTGATGATAAGGTGAAATAATTCACAAGGCTTTTATTTTTTTTATTCTTAATTTATCATTTTTTTAATTATTTTATGACTGATTGATTTATTTTATTTTTTGACTTTTTATGAAGCATATTGACATTGCCCTATATTATCTAAGAAAGAAGGAATGCTAACACCCTCACGATCATCCTTTTCGTTGCACAACTACTGATATTCTTTTTGATCACTACATGGTGCTTATGTATAAAGATTTCAGTGATTATGCTGCTGATGACTTTTGGTGTGCTGGTGATAATCAGTTGTTTCTAACACCATATGTGTGGGGGGACAACCGTAGATGTGGAATTGCTTGTAAAGAAGTTGACAAAATCTTTTTTCCATGTCGGCTTCCTTCTGAAGAAGATAATGCTATCACACACTTTCTTTTGGGGGCATTGGACTTGAACTAGAGAAAGATGGATGTATACAATTATACAGTGAGCCATATGAGGCAGGACTTAATCACATGGAAATGTATAGACGGATAATCTCCCACTTGCTAAAGTTCTCTCAGTTTGACAAACATCACAAGGCTTTCGAAAATGTCTTCAACAAATTTGATATTCAATGGCAAAGATCACCATGCCAAATTGGATCGTACGTGTTATTATTTTTTATTTATTTATAAGTACTTTAGATTTACTGTTTAATTTACTGCATATCTTACATTTCTCTTAGGACTGATTATTGTGCATTTATGATCAGATATGTTGAGTTACTGATGAAATTCTGGTCACGATACTCCACCAGAAAATGTTGGGGATGATTATGAGAGTGAAAATGAAACGTGTTGTCCAAAGAAGTTGTAGTTTAGTTTTTAGGAAAGTTGTGGATGATCTTTTGTATAAAATTGGTATAAAGGACACATGTGAATTTTGCAAGTTTAGAAAACTTCTTAAATATTCTATAAATTCCTAACAAGGTACTTGTATTTTGTTGGCATAGCGTAATTTTTTGTCACAACTATGCCAACATACAATTTCAGAAGTTATATCAAGGCATCATGTTATTAATTGCTTTGATTCTCTCAAGTGTTGATTTGTCCACGAGTTTGTTAGTATTAGTATATGACCAAGTGTAAATGAACTATGAATTCAAAGTTAAAGATCAAATGTTCTTAACTTTTGAACCTATATTTCAAACTTAAGGACTCTTGTCTTTAACCTTTGAACTTTGAACTCAAAGTTAAGGACTACATGTCCTTAACTTTTTAGCCATCAAGTCAAACATAAGGACTGTTGTCCTTATATTTTGAACTAAGGACTAAACGTTAAGGAAAGGCAGTCCTTAAGTTTTAAACTTGAAACTATAAGTTAAGGACTTCCTTACCTAAAATTTTAATCTTTGAAATTAAAATTAAGGACAAGATTCCTTAAGTTTTTAGCTTAGAAATATAAGTTAAGGACTTTTTTAACTTTTTAACCTGCAAGTCAAACTTAAGGATCATTTTCCTTAATTTTTAAACTTAAAACTCAAAGTTAAGGACGTACAGTCCTTAACTTTTAAACTTTAAGATATAAGTTAAGGAATTCTTGCCCTTAACTTTTAACCTTTTAAATGAAAGTTAAGGACATGAGTCCTTAAGTTTTTAACTTTCAAATATAAGTTAAGGACTTCTTATCTATAACTTTTTAACTTGCAAGTTAAACTTTAGGACTGTTGTCCTTAAGTTTTGAACTTAAAACTTAAAGTTAAGGATATACAGTCCTTAAGTTTTAAACTTGAAGCTATAAGTTAAAGACTTCCTATCGTAACTTTTAAGCTTTGAAATGAAAGTTAAGGATAGGAGTCCTTAAGTTTTCAACTTTGAAATATAAGTTATGGACTTCCTGTCTGTAACGTTTTAACCAACAAGTCAAACATAAGGAGCATTGTCCTTAAGTTTTTAAGTTAATGATATACAGACAGATTGTCCTTAAGTTTTCAAATTGCAAGTTGAACTTACGGACTCATGTCCTTAACTTTTAATCTTTGAACTCAAAAGAAACAAAAACAAGGTAAGAAGAAAGAAATTTTCAAAATTCAGGCATCTGCTCAAATAAGAATAATCTAAATGAATCTAATTTATAGCAAAAACTAAAAAGAGTCTATAAACATAAGTGGATATATCTAATCTTCTCTATGCTTTCTTGAAAATGGATGGAGAGCAGGAGAATATATACAAGATGTTATATTATGACCAATTCTTCTGCAACAACCACATTTGAATGTTATTTTTGATGACTCGGTAGTAGGAATATGCCTTTTCTTTTGCCTTCTACCTGGTGACAGTTTAAAATCTGGCGGTTTAACAATTTGTGCCTTAACACTCTCTGATACAATCCAAGAATCAGTATGTCCTACATGATGTATTTGTCTTTCATATATTTTTAGCTAAGATTCGTTTAAGTACCAGTGCGAACAAAAGTTGGACTTTTTAATGTTTCTCTTCTCGATAGCTGTAATTGCATGTATGTATGGTAATTCATCAAATTGAAACTGAGAACAATCACATGTTCTTTTTTTTAAGTCCACCAAGAAAGTTATTGCTTCTTCTTCAACTCTAGAACGCTATGAATCAACACGGAAGACCTTCAATGTTAAAAGTTATAAGTGATCACATTATGTTAAATAATATTAAAATCATATTATAAACATAGAACATAATACTTACATTCAAAGTAACTGCTAAACTATTCTTTTCTTCAATTCCTCCTCTACCCAACAAGAAACATCATAAAATGTTCCTTCTACTTTATTTCTTCTTTTATAAAACCAACGTTGTAGCTTCACTTGAATGAAATCCATCATTCTTAGTATATGCAACTCCCTTGCTTCTAATCAGAATTCATCGACTCAACTATGTTTGTTGTGAGCATGTTGTAACGACCTGACTGGTCGTTTTGCATTTTTCAAACCCTGTTCCCTTAAATAATACTTTCCTCATTTGCTTTAGCTAAATTATGACAGGCTGGGGTGGGTGGTTCGGAAGTTAGAAGAACTTCGTGCAAGAATAAGCCTAGCTGCTTTTCTAAGTTTATTTAAAAATGCTATGTTTGACTTCAGTCAATATTTTGGGAAAATAGACTCGAAATCGCGATTCGGCATTTCTTTAGGGTCCGTAGGAAAATATGGGACCTAGGTGTATGCCCAAAATCGAATTCCGAGGTCCCTAGCCCGAGTAAATAAATTTTTGTAAACTTGTTAAGTTTAAGTTTCAAAGATTTAAATAAATTAAGAAATTATTGTTTTCATGTATCGGGTTCGGATTTTGATTCCAAAAATTGGTACAAGTCCGAAATATCAGTTAAGACCTACATACAAAATTTGGTGTAAATCCGAGTAGTTTAAGGGAATTTTGACACGTTGGTAGAAAGTTAAGAACTTGAAGTTCATTAAATTGGATCAATTAGTTTCGGGGTCCGATTCCTTGATTTAATAATATTTTAGGTTGTCCGAGGGTTCGACTAGGTCCACCTTGTGATTTTAGACTTGTCGGTATGTTCGGGCGGGGCTCGGGAGCCCCGAGCGTCAAATGGTGGAGGTTTGAGCGAAGTCGGATTTTGAAAGGAAGCAAGGTTGCTGCTTCTGTCAAAACTGCTTTTGCGGCTCTTTGACCGCATAAACGGCCACCTAGTCGCACAAGTGGAAGGGCCAGGAAGGGTGGAGACCGCATAAGCAGCCCTGGGACCGCAGAAGTCGTCCCGCGTGTGTGAAAATAAGACCACAGAAGTAGTCTGGTCCACTATGCCCCCAAACCGCAAAAGTGGTTATTTTCCGCAGAAGCGGATACCGCATATGCGGTAATTCGTCCGCTTATACAAAAATCACTAGGTAGTAAGGGTTCATTAAATACGAATCCAAGCTCTAGTTTTCTCAATTTCACACTACTTGGGCAATTTTGAAGGTTCCAAAGAAAGAATTTCTTCCTTATATCACAAGGTCAGAAATCCACACTCACTCTTAGCATAAATACATAAACATTAGATGGAATTAACACTAAAATTAGAGAACATTCAAGAGATTAAAGCTAGACGTAGGGTTTAACCAAAACTAAGATTTAACCCTATAATTTGCTATAAAATGAACTAGAAATCATATATTTGAGATCCTTATGTGATAGAGAACAACTTCCTTCGAAAAATATTGGAATCCAGGCGTGTGGGCCCGGGGTCAAAATTTGGGAAACTAATGTTAAAGGCTAGGAAATTCCTTAAATAGCTAGAATTTGATCTTGTAAGCCTTTATTTACTAGTTCTTGCTTCATTTGATTAGTTTGGGATTGTCCAGCTTTGAATTAAGGACTTGAGCTCTTTCTTGGATATTAGGACCGCACTTTGGAGAGAGATGAGTCTCTTTTCTAACCTTGTAAAAGGGAAAATGTCCCCATAGGATTTTGAATAAGTAATTGCTGCTAAATGTGAGGGCTACGTGCATACGAGGTGACGAGAGTCCATGTGTAGCTACTATATGATTCGTGCCGATCGACCCTCGGTAGTGCATAATTTATTTTCTGTTGGAGCGGATCGTCGACCTCGGCATGTTTGCGTATGATTTATGTGTTTGCAGTTTGTTATGATACGATTACTCATTGTATTTAAAAGAGGAAACTGGTAATTGGATTATGGCAAGAATATAAGTATAACACTTATGTTGAACCCGTGTTATTAGTAATTCGTTGCATTGTATATCACACTCTAATATGTCATAATATTTGGACCTTAGTAAGTATCAAGTCGATATGTTGTCTCTACTTCTTCGAGATTAGACGGGATACTTACTGAGTACATGTGGTTTATCTACTCATGCTACACTTCAGTACTTAAATGTGTAGGTTTTTAGACAGGTGGATTTGGACATTATCCAGGCACGCAGCAGTTGACTTAGGGACTTCTACGGTGAGCTACCTTTTTTCTCATGCTGATTCGCAGCCGAAGAAGTCATTTTCTTGTATTTATTGTTTTCCGTCTACTCTGATTCAGACAGTAGGATAGTATTTTGTGTATACTCTATTGGTCGCCCGTAGCTAGTTACACACTATATAGATATTCATTTTGGGATCTGTATTGCTATGTCAGTATTTTATAATTTTTGCTAGTTTCTTCATTTACTTGAAAACTTTAGTATATCTGATTTTGGCTAAACTAAAAATGGGAACTAATTCATAATTCCGCAACTTGGCTGGCCTAACTATGGTGTTAGGCGCCACCATGACCTATATATGAAAAATTGGTTGTGACACATGTCATATCTTCGCCGTGGACTATAAGAACGTGTCCATCTTTCTGGTGGTTCTTCCATCAAGTAGTCATAAGTATTCTTATCTGCATTAGTTATATCTGACACATATAGATCAAATTGTTTGCGCCTGTATACTCTTGCAGCACTTTCGAATAGTTTTATGACCTCACTTTGCACCTTCATTCGCTTTAGGTTCTGCTCCAAATGATAGATGCAAATCCCATGATGGCTTTTAGGATATACCTTTGTAATGCTATTTGCAATAGCTTGATGCCTGTCTGATAAAAAAATAAAATTTGGCTCCCAATTGCATTGCAAAGCTGACTAAAGTAACACTCATAGGAATTATTATTTTCAGATTGTGCTATTCCAAAGGCTAATGGGAAAATTTGGTTATTTGCATCCTTTGAAACTGAAATCATTAAAACACCACAATATTTTTACTTCAAAAAAGTTTGATCAACAGCAATCACTGGTCTACAATAATTCTATCACGACCCAAACCTCGGTCGTGATGGCGCCCAACACATTGCTAGGCAAGCCCGACCATTATCCAGATAACCGATTCAATTGTAAAATAAGATTGTTCCATTTAAGGATAACTAGCGTGTTTTTATAACAATAATAATAATGCGGAAATATAAATAATTGTAATATATCCCAATGAATCCGGTGTCACAAGTCTGAGCCTCTAACAGAAGATTAAATCCTATACAACTGATAACTAAGCAAGAAAACCAAGAGATAAATAGAGAAAAAGGAGAGATCGAGTCATGCGAATGCCGGCAGCTACTTCAAAATCTCCTCAGCTAATGGTAAGACAACAGTGGATAGCTCAACTGCCCTCTTAGATCCCTGTATCTGCACAAAAAGTGCAGGGAGTATAGTGAGTACATCCAACTCAGTGAGTAGTAATCAATAAATAATAATTGAAGTAAGAACACCTCTATGAGCACTAAACAGTTCTAAGAATAACTGTACAGGTAAATCATCGCTAAAGTGGAAAGTCCGGTTCCAGTCTACTACTATCTCACACTGATCTAACACTGCAACGTGCAGCCCGATCCAATATAATAGATATAATGCTACGACGCGCAGCCCTATCCAATAATATATAACTGCGCTCACTAAGGGTGTGTGCTGACTCCCGAGGGGCTCCTTTAGCCCAAGCACTATAATACTGCGGCGTGCAGTCCGATCCACATATATATCACCACACACATATATATATATATATATATATATATATATATATATATATATATATATATATATATATATATATATATATATATATATATATATATATATATATACTCGCGTTGCAGCCCGATCCGGTATATATATCAATACCTCACTATGGGTCCTCTACCCCTCTCAATCAATATAGACTCGGCCTCTCGAGCCCACTCAGCTAGAACAGGGTATGTAACCCTAGGTATTCTCACTTAGAGTACACATCTAGTACTGGTTCATGTCATGCTATACAGCTATGAATACGCCAGAGTGTATGTGTTCAATATGGTATAGGGTTCATTTAGATCCACAGGCTTCCCTAAAATTCTACAGATTGGCACAAGGCCCCAAACATGGCAACTAGCCCAATTATACAGGTATAAGCTCAGTCTCATGCAATATGCCTAGTAAACTATCAATCGGGAGGGACCAAGTCCAAATCCGCAGTCACAATATCACCACGCTCGTCACATAATGCGTGTTTCGTCTCAACATAGCACTGTATAGTGCAAATACGGGGTTTCAAACCCTCAATATATCATTCATTACTACTACTCACCTGGAACCGGCAAAAGTCCTAGCTCGCCTTGCGCTTGCTCACAAATCGACCTCCTCGGGTTCCAAATCTGATCAAAACCAATAAGAATACATCAAAATAGGCTAATGAATCATAACCCAATCGAAAAGACTCGAAAAACACCCAAAACACGAAGTTGCCAAAACTCGAGCCCCGGGCCCGCTTCTCAAAAAAGTACAAAAGTCACATTTTAAGAATCCTTATCTCCCCACGAGTCTGTGCATATAAAATATATCAAAATCGGACTTAAAATGAGTCGGCAAATCATGAGTTTTCATAGCAAAAATCTAAGCCCTAACTCCCTCAATTTATACCCAATTTCAGAGAATTAATGGAAGATTCTTCGATAAAATGATGTATTAAGACCACGAGACTTACCTCCAATCACTTCCCGATGAAATCCCCTTCAAATTCTGTCACTTAGTTCTCAAGGTGCTCAAAAATGGAGGAAAGTATCAATGAAAACGCGGCTAAAATATTTAATTTAACCCTTCTGTCGCCCAGGTATTTGCACTATGCGATCGCATACCCTTTATTGCGATCGCATTGAACAAATTTTACACTCCATAATTTACTACTATGGGATCGCACTCCTCCCTTGCGATCGCATAGAACATCTTTCATGCTCCAAAATTATTGCTATGCGATCGCACTCATGCCTTGCAATCGCATAGAACAAATTCCATCCAGGGACCCTAGGCAAACAATACACTATGTGATCGCGCCCAATGCTATGTGATCGCAGAGTAAAAAGTCACAGAGCTATGCGATTGCAAACCCTTCTATGCGATTGCATAGAACAACTCAGAAGCCCACTTTCATCCTTCTACGCACACAGATCCGGCCCTTTATCCTCATAACACCATCACTATCAATAGTCACATCTCTGGCACCATCATGTAGAACTTTGTCCTTAAGTACAAGCAAATGTTGATCATCATACTGACGCTCTCTGATGCGATCATAAAAGGAGGACCGAGAAACAACACAAGCCAACACTCGGCTTGGCTCAGAAATATCCAACCTCACTAGCCGACTAGCCAACGCCTGAACATCATATGCAAAGGGCCTCTCCCTAACTGGAATAGAATCTAAGCTGCCCATACTGGCTGCCTTTTGGCTCAAAGCATCGGCCACAACATTAACCTTCCCTGGATGATACAAAATAGTAATTTCATAATCCTTAAGCAACTCAAGCCATCTCTGCTATCTCAAATTAAGATATTTCTGTTTGAACAGGTGCTGGAGACTACAATGGTCGGTATACACCTCACAAGACAAGCCGTACAAATAATGCCTCCAAATTTTCAAGGCATGAACAATGGCAGCTAGCTCCAAATAATAAACGGGGTAGTTCTTCTCATGGGGCTTCAACTGGCGAGAAGCATAAGCAATAACTCTACCCCCTACATCAACAGACATCCAATGCCAAGTATCACAATACACAGTATAAGAATCTAAAGCTGATAGCAATATCAAAATTGGCACCGTGGTCAATGCTATCTTCAGCTTCTAAAAGCTCTCCTCACACTCCTCGGACCACACAAATGGAGCACCCTTCTGAGTCAACTTAGTCAAGGGTGACACAATATAATAGAATCCCTGAACAAATCGGCGATAATACCCTGCCAATCCCAGGAAACTATGAATCTCCGTCATTGAGTTCGGTCTAGGCCAACTCTGCACCGCCTCTATCTTCTTTAGATCCACATGAATAACATCACTGGACACTACGTGCCCCAGGAAAGTAGCAGACTTAAGCCAGAACTCACACTTGGAGAACTTGGAATTCAGCTTCTCCTCTCGCAACCTCTGTAATAAAAATCTCAAATGTTGAGCATGCTCCTCCTGGTTGCGGGAGTACACCAGGATATCATCTATAAACACAATCACAAAGGAGTCCAAATATGGCCGGAACATATTGTTCATCAAATACATGAACGTGGCTGGGGCATTGGTCAGCCCAAAAGACATCACAAGAAACTCATAGTGCCCATATCTCGTTCTGAAGGCTGTCTTCATAATATTAGAATCTTTAATCTTCAGCTCGTGATAGCCTGAATGAAGATCAATTTTCGATAATACCCTAGCTCCCTGGAGCTGATCAAATAAATCATCAATGCGTGACAGAGGATACTTGTTCTTCATTATTACTTTGTTTAGCTGCATGTAATCAATACACATCCTCATTGAGCCATCCTTCTTTTTAACAAACAAGACCTGTGCACCCCACAGTGACACACTCGGCCAAATGAACCCCTTATCAAGGAGTTCCTGAAGCTTTTCCTTCAATTCTTTCAACTCAGCTGGTCCCATATGATAAGGAGGAATAGAAATAGGCTGATTGACCGGTACCAAATCAATCCCAAAATCAATATCCCTATCTAGCGGCATGCCCGATAGGTCTGAGGGAAACATATCGGGAAAGTCCCTCAATGGGAACATAATCAATACTGGGAGTCTTAGCTCCAATATCCCACACAAAACCCAAATACGATAGACATCCCTTCCCAACCATGCGTTGGGACTTGAGGAAAGATATTACCATGCTGGGTACATAATCAGTCATGCCTCGCTACTCGATCCTCAGAATACCCGGCATAGCCAATGTGACTATCTTGGCATGACAGTCTAGAATAGTGTGACACGGAGATAGCCAGTCGATGCCCAAAATGACATAAAAATCGATCATACTCAATAGCAACAATCTACTCGGGTCTTCATACCCCCAATAGTAATAAGACAGGACTGGTACACATGGTCCACAATAATGGTATCGCTCACTTGGTAGATACATGCACAGGCAATGCAAGACACCCTCGGGTCGTGCCAAAATAAGGAGAAAAATATGAAGATACATAAGAATAAATGGAACCGGGATCGAACAAAACTGAGGCATCCCTATGGCAAACTGAAATAGTACTTGTAATAATAGCATCAGAAGCGACCGCATCTAAACGGCCCTGAAGAGCATAGCAACGAGCCTGACCACCTGATCGGCCTCCCCCTCGAGGGCAACCTCTGGCTGCCGGACCCTCACCCCTCGCTAGCGAGGTAGGTGCTGAAGTAGATGGACCAGAAGATGAGGGTTGTCCCCTATGCTGATATGGCCTGGATACAAGACGGAGACACTCTCTCCGGATATGCCCAAACTTTCCACACTCAAAGAAACTTCTAGGTGCTGGGGGCTGGGACTGAAGGGAACCCCTCGTACCAGAGTGTCCAGTAGAAGAACTAGGTCGGGAAGAACCTTGAACAGATGAAGCCCGAGATGAACTCTGCACTGGTAGGGCGCTGAGAGATGGCTGGTTCTGATGAGAACCCTGATGACCTCGGCCAGAAGATGACCCATTATACTCTGAGTGGGCTGGATGTGAAGACCTAAAAGAGCAACCTCGGCTCGACTGACTCTGGCCTCTAGCCTGAGTACCGCTAGAACTAGTTGATCCCCGAGGCCTCTTGGCCTCCCTCTCCTCTCGCTCTCGGTGATAGTCTATCTCAATATCACGAGCAATATCAACTGCATTCTCAAATGAATGACTCAGGACCCTATCTCGGGTCATCAAGATACGAATAGGATAAATAAGTCCATCCACGAACTACTTGATCCTCTCCCGATCAGTAGGAACCATACATAGTGTATATCTAGCTAACTTCGTAAACCTAACCTCATACTCTGACATTGTCATATCCCCCTGGCGGAGCCACTCGAACTGCCTGCGTAACTCGTATGAGATCGAGGTATGCACTTCTCCAGAAAAATAATGGAGAACTCTTGTCATGTCAATGGTGCCGCACCTGCCAGGCTACGGTGCTTATAAGCCTCCCACCATGTGAAGGCTGCTCCCTAAAACTGGAAACTAGTAAAGGATACACCACTCAACTCAAGAATCCCTACTGTACGGAGCATCCAACAGCACTTGTCAAGAAAGCGTTGGCCGTCCTCGCCCGGAGTACCACTGAATATCAGAGGTGAACGTCTGCTAAACCTCTCAAGATGATGTTGCTCGTCACCAATTATCACTGGGACCTTGTCACCATGAACCTGAATAACCGACTGAGTTGGAGCCATTGGTTGGACTAGTGGTGCCTCAGGTGTCTGAAGACCCTGCACTACCTGCTCCTGGATTAAAGAGGACTCTTGAATAAGTTGACTTCTCCTGGGCGTCATCTTTCCTTTCATTCACCTGTTGAGTGCTTCCTCCTGTCAGATAGAAGCTTTTCAAAGGAGTTTTCAGTTCGACATATATGCCTTCACTCGGGCCTCAAAAAAGCAGAGAAATGTTGAAGTGACGTCCAAGCCCGTGGTCGCAATGCCGCCTCCACGCAAGCCCTCGGTCACTGAGCCGACCTCGTCCGCTCGGAAGGACACAACCTTGGCCAGCCTTCCGAGTTCTACCCCCGCTACCACAAACTGCGGAGGTCTGATGACCACCCCTGGTCTAAGATGTAGCTGTTGTAGTGGAGGATGAAACTGCCTGAGCCAGGGCAGTGCAAACTGCCAATATCTGAGCTAGGGTCTCCTGAAGACCTGGAATCACAATAGGCATAGCTGGTGCCTGAACAGATGCTGCTGGGACCTCTGCAACTGGAGGCTAATCTAGAATGGGGGCAGCTAGTGTGTCTACTGGCACTGCCCCAGCTTCTCTACCCCTACCACCACCACGGTCGCGTCCACGGCCTCTATCAGGTGGAAATGGTGTTCATTTGCCTCATCCTATAGCACGAGTCCTCGCCATCTGCAAGAGAATAGAATACCAAAGTTCAATTTTGGATCACCAAAGTCGCATGACATGAATTTTTAGAATGTGAAGTTTTCCTAAAAGGTTCTGCAGCCACCCGAGGATAAGTACAGACGTCTGCATACCGATTCACGAGACACTACTAAACCGGCTTATGACTCGTGAGACCAAATAACCTAGGCTCCGATACCAACTTGTCACGACCCAAACCCCGGTTGTGATGGCGCCCAACACATTGCTAGGCAAGCCTGACCATTATCCAGATAACCGATTCAATTGTTAAATAAGATTGTTCCATTTAAAGAAAACTAGCCAATTTTTATAACAATAATAATAATGCGGAAATAGATATAACTGTAATACTGCCCAATGAATCCGGTGTCACAAGTCTAAGCCTCTAACAGAAGAGTAAATCCTATACAACTGATCACTAAGCAGGAAAACCAAGAGATAAATAGAGAAAAGGGAGAGATCGGGTCCTACGGATGCCGGCAGCTACCTCGAAATCTCCTCAGCTGATGGTAAGACAACAGTGTATAGCTCAACTGCCCTCCTGGATCCATGTATCTGCACACAATGTGCAGTGAGTTGAGTGAGTACTTCCAACTCAGTGACTAGTAATCAATAAATAATAACCGAAAGTAAGAACACATGTATATACACTAAACAGTCCTAAGAATAACTATACAGGTAAATCATCTCTAGAATGGTAAGTCCGATTCCAGCCTACTATTATCTCACACTGATCCAACATTGATCCAACACTTCTCCAATACTACTGCAGCGTGCAGCCTGATCCTTACTTATACTGTTGCGGCGCGCAACCCGATCTAATATATATGTATATATATATATATAATGCTGCAGTGTGCAGCCCGATCCAATATATATAGTGTTGTGGCGTGCAGCCCAATCCAATATAATAGATATAATGTTGTGGCGCGTAGCCCGATCCAATAATATATAACTACGCTCACTGGGGTGTGTGCAGACTCCGGAGGGGCTAATATAATATAAATATACTGCTGCGGCGCGCAGCCCTATCCAATAATATATAAATGCGTTCACTGGGGGTGTGTGCAGACTCTGGAGGGGCTCCTTCTGCCCAAGCACTATAATACTGCGGCATGCAGTCTGATCCACATATATATTACTGCGACATGCAGTCCGATCCATATATATATTATTGTAGCATGCAGTCTTATCCAATAGATGTATATGTATATACTGTTGCGGCGTACAACCCGATCCGGTATATATATCAATACCTCACAATGGGTCCTCGACCCCTCTCAGTCAATATAGACTCGGCCTCTCAGGCCTACTCAGCTAGAACATGGTATTCAACCGTAGGTATTCTCACTTAGAGTACACATCTAGTACCGGTTCATGTCATGCTAAACAGCTATGAATACGGCTCAGAGTATGTGTTCAACCTAGTATTGAGGTTATTTAGCTCCACAGATTTCCCTAATATTCTACAGATTGGCACAAGGCCCCAAACATGGTAACTAGCCCAATTATACAAGTATAAGCTCAGTCTCGGTCAATATGCACAGTAAACTATCAATCGGGAGGGACCAAGCCCAAATCCCCAGTAACAATACCACCACGCTCGTCATATGATGCGTGTTCCATCTCAGCATAGCACTGTATAGTGAAAATACTGCGTTTCAAACCCTCGGTATATCATTCATTACTACCACTCACCTCGAACCGGCAAAAGTCCTAGCTTTCCTTGCGCTTGCCTCATAGAACGACCTCCTCAGGTGCGAAATCTGATCAAAACCAATAACAATACATCAAAATAGGCTAATGAATCATAACCAAATCGAAAGGACTCGAAAAACACCCAAAAACACGAAGTTGCCAAAACCCGAGCCCCGGACCCGCTTCTCAAAAAATTACGAAAGTCATATTTTCAGAAACCTTATCTCACCACAAGTCTGTACATATAAAATTTATCAAAATCGGACTTCAAATGAGCCGGCAAATCATGATTTTTCATAGCAAAAATCCAAGCCCTAACTCCCTCAATTTATACCCAATTTCAGAGAATTAATGGAAGATTCTTCGATAAAATGATGTATTAAGACCACGAGACTTACCTCCAATCATTTCCTGATGAAATCCCCTTCAAATTCCATCACTTAGCTCTCAAGGTGCTCAAACATTGAGGAAAGTATCAATGAAAACACGACTGAAATATTTCATTTAACCCTTCTATCGCCCAAGTATTTACACTAACCGATCGTATACCCTCTAGTGCGATCGCATTGAAAAAATTTTACACTCCATAATTTACTGCAATGCGATGGCACTCCTCCCTTGTGATCGCATAGAACAACTTCCATGCACCAAAATTACTACGATGCGATCGCACTCATGCCTTGCGATCGCATAGAATAAATTCCATCCAGGGACCCTAGGCCAAATATACACTATGTGATCGCACCCAATGCTATGCGATCACAGAGAACAAAGTCACAGAGCTATGTGATCGCAACCCCTTCTATGCGATCGCATAGAACAACTCAGAAGCCCACTTTCATCCTTCTATGCAATTGCAACATCACATATGTGATAGCATAGAGCAGCCGTCTGCTATAAATACCAGCAACCATCAGCCCTTCAAAAATGCTAGAAATGATCCGATTGGACCCCCGAATTCACCCCGAGGCCCCTGAGACCTCAACAAAAACCACCAACCTACTCCAAAATACGATACGAACTTTTTCCAATCATAAAAACACATCCTTAAAAATGGAAATCATCAAATCAAATCGGATTCAATCCTAAGTTTCAACTATAACTTCTGAAACCAACATCCAATCAAAAACCCGACCAAACGATGTCCGAATGACCTAATATTTTGCATACATATCCAAAATCACCTAACGGAGCTACTGCAATTGTCGGAATTCCATTCCGACTCCCGGATCAAAATCTTACCTATCAACCGAATTTCGCCAAAATTCCAACTTCGCCAATTCAAGCCTAATTCTACACCGAACCTCCAAATTTATTTCTGATCACTCTCATAAGCCACAAATGATCCCCCGAATCTACCCGAACCATCAGAATTCGATTCCAAGCCCTCTAACTCACAAGTCAACATCAGGTTGATTTTTCCAAACTATTCCTTCATCAAAGAGACTATTTGTCTCATTTCATACCAAGCTCAA